>CAIGRS010088465.1:0-14120 GCA_903798395.1 Fraxinus floribunda | reverse complement strand
TACTCGAACAATGGATTTGGACTGATGATACAGATAACTCTGATATTTACAATAGTATATACATTATTGACCAGCACATGTTGCTCAATTAATGTCACGATCACAAGTATTCACTATTTTAAAATTCTAAATTACACATATTCTTTGTTGATAGCATGGTATAATTTGTCGATTTTAGCTGTCAGCTTATAATAATATGATCCAATAGACGACGAACAATTGTCAAATTAATTTTAAAGCCTGTTTGGTAGAGATTAAAATCAGATTAAAATTGAAAAATTAGTCGTTATTGTTGACTTTTATTAGACGAGCGGGATCCAATAACGACTATATTTTCAATTTTAATTATTACCAAACATGCTCTTAATAACAATGGAACAATTGATAAAATCAAATCAGTCACTACACATCTTTATTTTTGTAGAAGTTTATAGTCACGATTTTCTCTTACATAACAGATTCGATATTGCCTAAATCAAGAAAATCCAAATACATAACAGATTCTAAATTGAAAATCGTCGTAAGTTTGCATCTATTTCAAACGCGGAATTCAAAACTAAGAAATTTGCAGTAGACAACTACAAAATCATGTTACCTTTCGAGATTAGGACGTAAAAAGAATCGTATAAATTTTTAATGAAGGATTATAATGATAATTAATCATATGAACAACGACAACCCTTTCTTCAATAGGATTTAATTGAATCAAGTGGTAATTAGCTATTTTTTAAATAATAAGTAATTAATTTTTAATTTCTGCTACATTCTGCTTGCCACACAATAGCAATAACCAAAGAGAAATTACTAGTGCAAAATTAATGAAATATTGATACAAGTAGGACTTGTGCTACAGGTACAAAATGAGTTACAAAAGGATGTCCAAAATTGTCAAATGGCGACCCCCTATTGGGAGCTCCTGTGGGGCCAGGCGCCCCTCCAATAGGGGGCAACCATTTGACACTTTTGGACACCATTTTGTACACTAAGAATTATCCAATGTTTTTTGGTTAGGTATGATACGCTCAACTAGACATCATTAAAGAAAAGAAACAAGTGTAATTTATTTATTCTTTATTTCCTCTAAGGACGTGTTTGATTGCATTTTTTTTTCATGGAAAACGTTAATTTTTCATCCAAATTCCTACATTGATGTGTTTGATTGCATTTCTTTTCCATGGAAAAGGTCATTTTTTTCACTCAAATTCTTATTTTGAAGTGTTTGATTACTATTTTTTCCATTGAAAATATTTTCCAACTTCTGTCTAATTTTCCTTGTTTATATGGAAAATATTTTCTTTAGGAGGAATATGTTTTTGCTTTTCTTAAAACTAGGAAAATATTTTATTTTTTAGGATATATTTTCCATATCAATCAAAGACAAGTATATATTTCGTATAATGTTTAGATTTTTTTAAGTCGAGCATGTAGAAAAGATCGATGTTCTTTTTTAAACTCAAAGCAGGCAAGGTAAACTTAAATTACTATGTTGAGTGCCTATAAACATTCAAGAAAAAAACTAACATATTATTTAAGATCCCCAAGGAACTGGTTAGAACAGTCAGCCCCTATTTGGTGGCCTTAAAATTTTAATAAAATAGTTTAGAATAATAGTTTTTGGAGAATACGCAGTTAAAAGTAGAGAAGATTTTTGGATTTATAATTAAAATATTTTATTGTGTGAATATTTGGTTAAAAATAAGTATGAGAAATCAATTTAAGCATTTGTTTGATTCCCATTATTTTCAAAATACGGTTATCTCTATTATTTTCAACTACTTATTTTTGTTATTTTATTATACTGTGTATTAGTTAAAACTTTTTCTTATTTTTTAATTACATATTTTTCTATCAATCTATTATTTTAAAATACATTCTTACAATTAAATGGAGTTCAAATATGCTCTAAGGGTCCGTTCGATTGCAAGAATGGAATTTGGTGAAAAGAAAATAAATTTTATGTAATTGAATTGTCTAAAATTTGTTTTATTGTTAATTGTCAATTAATTGTGTTTGATATAATTTCTTACCTGAAAAATATTGAAATTTTGGATCTTTTAGTATTCGTAAGTTCGTTTGACTTTGTTTTCCATAGAAATTATCCATTAAAGAAATAAAATTTATTTCCACTGCCAATTTTTTTTTTTTTTTTTTTAAAAGGTTGCATAGAAAATCTTTTACCACCAAACCCACGAGCAAAGATTTTCCTCAAAAAACAAGAAAATATGGAAAACTAATTCTATCAAAAATTTACTCAATCAAACATAGAAAAATGTGAAAATGAAATTTAATTTTCATCTTTCATAAAAAATAAACCCAAATCAATCAGGACTTAAGTAAAGTAGAGGGAATGAAATGGATGTACAACCCCCCACTATTGTGAGGGGATGTAGACCAAGTTGTCAATAGTGCCCCAATAAACAATTTCTCCAACATGATTTGAATAATTTATAAAGTAAAAAAGTTTCACACAGTAATTATCCCCTCAAGTCTTTACACACGTGTTAATCTTTTTTCTCAACGAGTTATTTATTACATCGATATTCAAACAACGTGAAATTTTATCCTTAACATTAAAAAAAAAAGTGTAATTTTTTAAAAAATACTGTTAGTTTTTTTTATTGATTTTACATTTAAACATCTATGATTTTATCAAAAATATACAAAGCTGTATATATAATTTATTTATTCTAATTGTATTTAGATTTAAGTTACACAATTAATTTTAGTCACACATTTGTGATGATCCATAATTTTTATCAATTATACATTGTATCAGTTTTTATCAAAATATTTAAAAATCTGATTTTTAACTAGACAAGACAATTTAAGTGTTTGAGCCACGTTATTTTGAAAAAATGTATTCTGAAATAGTAGATTGATAGAAAATGCGTTATTGAAAAAGAAGGAAAAATTATTGACGTGATTGAAATATTATTTTAAGTATAAGAATGAGAATGAAAACTTCTAAAGTTAGAACATTTCTACAAAATTGATCAAAGCTTTATTTTAACATTTGTTAAATTAGCATTTTTCGTCGAAAGACTTCCTAAGAAACATGTTTAACAACGCTGTCAATTGCTTACCCCACCACCATTTTTTCATTTTCGAAGAAATTCACTTTGTTTTAGATTAGTTCATAAGTGGCATCAGATCAGTGTCGGAATTGAAGAGAATTTGAAAGGATGCAAAACCCAGAAAGCAGTAACCACCAGTTACACCACCAATCCGACACGGAGTTGGTAGGCAATGATAGAACTACTGACAGTGGTCCATTAAGCGGACCATTGAACAAGAAAGGTGGCAAGAAGAGCGCAAGGTTCAATATACCGGATTCCTCTGCCAGTAGTGATGGCGCTTCCAATGTTGACTATGTTGAGATCACTCTCGACGTCCGGGAGGACTCAGTGGCGGTGCACAGCGTCAAAACCCCCGGCGGTGGAGAGGTGGAGGATCCTGAACTAGCGTTGCTGGCTAGAAGGCTGGAGAAGAAATCATCGTTTGGATCTTCAGTTGTGAGAAATGCATCTTCAAGAATTAAGCAGGTGTCCAAAGAGCTCAAGCGGTTGGCGTCTTTGACCAGGCAGCCACAGCCGGCTAGATTAGATCGGACTAAATCTGCCGCCGCTCATGCCCTTAAAGGGCTGAAGTTCATTAGCAAGACTGAAGGTGGCGCCGCCTGGGCCAAGGTGGAGGAGAAGTTTGATGAGCTAACTGCCACCACCAATGGCTTGCTTCCTCGTTCACTCTTCGGAGAATGCATCGGTTAGTAAAATCAAACAAAAATTACAACAATTATTGCATCTTGATTTAGATTTTCATTTAATCCATGCAATATGTTTGTAATTAACAGGTATGAACAAGGAATCAAAAGAATTTGCCGGAGAACTTTTTGACGCGCTTGGACGGCAGCGGAATATCACCGGCGATTCCATCAACAAAGCTCAGCTGAAAGAATTCTGGGATCACATATCGGATCAAAGTTTTGATTCTCGGCTTAAAACCTTCTTTGACATGTAAGGATCATAATCTTCGAATACTGTTACCAAATATTTATGAATGAATCCGTTCATTTTTAGCATTTTTCTTTACTTATCAATGAGTTGACTGAATTCAAGAAAATTGATTTAATTACACAATTATTTCAACTCAGGGTTGATAAAGATGCCGATGGCAGAATTACTGAAGACGAAGTCAGAGAGGTACAAGTTTTTCTTTTTTTATTTTTCCATTTAAATTATCTTTTCCTCTTTGGTTGACTCGATCAAAGATGAACTTAATCATTAATAAATAATAATTGAATATTTTGATTTATTCGTGTCTTTAATAACGAATTAAATTTCGCGCTGATATGTTTACTAAAGCACTACTTATTTTTACTTCCAGATTATTAGCTTAAGTGCGTCTGCAAACAAGTTGTCCAACATTCAGAAGCAAGCCGACGAATATGCAAGATTTATCATGGAAGAACTCGACCCCAACAAGCTAGGATACATTATGGTATCGCGACGCAAACTATGTTAGGATAATACTATCAATAATTCAATAAATATGAATGTTTATTTGGAAATTTCATTCTTGAACAGATTGAAAACTTGGAGATGCTTTTATTGCAAGGTCCGAGCGAATCGGTTAGAGGAGGGGTTGAAAGCCAGAAGTTGAGCAAAATGCTTAGTGAGAAGCTTAAGCCAACTTTTGACCACCCTTTAAAACGATGGTATCAAGATTTTAAGTACTTTCTATTGGATAACTGGCAGAGAGTTTGGGTGATGGCATTGTGGATTGGAGTTATGGCTGGTTTGTTTGCTTATAAGTATGTCCAGTATAAAAACCGAGCAGCATTTGACGTTATGGGTCATTGTGTGTGTCTTGCTAAGGGCGCTGCTGAAATACTTAAGCTTAACATGGCACTGATTTTGCTTCCAGTCTGCCGGAACACGATCACCTGGCTTAGAAACAAGACGACGTTAGGTTTGGCTGTGCCATTCGATGACAACCTCAATTTTCACAAAGTCAGTCGAACCCCTTTAGCTCTTACCAATTCTTGTTTGATAATCCAAGTTGATCAATATGTATAAATTTTATCTTTGAATTGATCGCTCATTGTTCACTCCCTATTTACATGAAATTCCGCTAATAGTTTAGTGAACAACCGAGTTTTTAACCCTTCGAACATTAGACTAGACATCACACAACAACTAACTAATTCTATTTTGATAAAGGTGATTGCTGTGGCAATAGCCATTGGGGTCGGAATCCATGGAATTAGTCACTTGACGTGCGACTTCCCTCGACTTCTTCATGCAAGTCCTGAGAAGTATGAGCCAATGGAGCCTTTCTTCGGAGATCAGCCTACTAGCTATTGGCATTTTGTGAAGGGATGGGAAGGGGTGACTGGAATCATAATGGTGGTGTTAATGGCAATTGCCTTCACATTAGCAACCCCATGGTTCAGGCGAGATCGAGTAAACCTACCAAAACCATTGAAGAAACTCACCGGATTCAATGCCTTCTGGTATTCCCACCATCTCTTCGTCATCGTGTACATTTGCCTCATTATTCATGGCATCAAGCTCTATTTGACCCACGAATGGTACAAGAAAACGGTTAGTATCTTGAGTCTAATGTTTAATCTTTTATCATCGTTTTTAACTAAATCAACTTATCTAAAACTTGAAAACGATCTTGTGCAGACATGGATGTATTTGGCAATCCCCATGACACTCTATGGTGGGGAAAGATTGATTAGAGCATTCAGGTCGAGCATCAAGGCCGTTGAGATCCTAAAGGTAAAAACTAACTATTAGTCAGTGCTCGATATGATGAACTGAACACGACTCACAAATCCCACCACGTCCCTTTCTTCTCTTGATCATGTTCAAATGACAATTTTTTCGACTGAAGGTTGCTGTTTACCCTGGAAATGTGCTGGCCCTTCATATGTCCACCAAGCCTCAAGGTTTCAAATACAAAAGTGGACAATATATTTTTGTCAATTGTGCAGCTGTTTCGCCATTCGAGTGGTAGGTGGCCTGAAAGATAATAATATTATTATTTTTATTTAAAAATGCTTCTTTTTTATATTAGCATCATGATTATGTTGAAATTAACTTTTCTTTCGTGGTCTACTGATTTTTAGGCACCCATTTTCCATTACATCTGCTCCGGGAGATGATTATGTGAGTGTTCATATTAGAATTGCTGGTGATTGGACAGGACGACTAAACGTTGTTTTCTCTGAGGTGAGTGAGATTTTACTTATGTCTTGTTTGGTACGGATTAAAATCAGATTTTAATCTAAGTCGAAGTCGAATAATCAATATTAACCACATCTTTCATGGGTCCCATAACTTTTCAACCACGCATTTCAAAATTTTTAATCACAATCTACTAAAAATCTAATTTTAATTCCCACCAAACACCCTTTTAATGATCACATTTGTAGATCTTTTTTAAATTAGTGTTCTAGAATGTTCGATGTAATTACATGACTACATAACTTTTACAAAAAAAAAAAAAAGTAATAATAAAAAAAAAATACTGTTTAAAGTCTTGACAACAAGAACAAAGAATTCTAAGACCGAATTGAGAACAATCGAAACCCCTATAAAAAATTTGACAATATGGACTCGACATATTATAATGTTCACTTGAGTACTATCTACTTTATATATCCATAATGTTTCAACTTTATATTAAAAAATCATGCTTTTTGCAAATTGAAATAAACCAGAAAGTGCATTATATTTAATTAATATAAAATCTTTATCTTACTGTTTGAGATTATCCAAGAATACGAGAATTCATGTGACCTTGTTGATAAAAAGTTCTTGGTGGTTGTTAATTATTTGGACTGCTCTTTTTGGCCTTTTGTTAGGTTTGCAAACGGCAACCTACTGGAAAAAGTGGAGTCCTCGGAGCTGACTGTTTGCAAGGAGAGAATAATCCCAAGTAATTTTCCTGTCCAATTTTCCTACAAATGTATACAAATTGCATCTAGGAAACATTCAAAATTAGAAAATGATGGATGGGGCCGGCACTCCCTCCAATAGGGAGCCACCCGGTGTTCATTATGGACACCCGGATGAATCCCTTGATGTACCCCAAGACTTACTCTTTAAAATTAGTACTAAATTCATTACTATTTTGTCACGATAACGTTGAGTAAAACCTAATTCTTAAAGTTGGTCGGAGCCAGTCTTGTACTGGTAATAGACAATAGTACCCCATCAGCAAATCTTTTCAACTCGAGTAAGGTGTTTGGTTTGGATACGCCCTTAAAACTTGCTTATAAGGGACGAGTGTCTGAATAATTACAAGTTTGCAAGTCAAGCTTTAACTTAGTGATGTGGGACAAAATTGAAGTAATTACATTTTCTTTCTTAACAATGTTAGATTTCCAAGAAAACGAATCTAATTATGTCGTTGGTATCCACCATCCACAGTTTTCCAAGGGTGTTAATCGACGGTCCATATGGAGCGCCAACTCAAGACTACAAAAAGTACAATGTTGTGTTGCTTGTCGGGCTCGGTATTGGTGCGACGCCAATGATTAGTGTCATCAAAGACATAATGAACAACATGAAGGCGATGGAGGATCAAAAGCATGTTTCAGAGAAGGGAACTGGAGGAGCCGCCGACAACAGCCAGCCTCCGCCACCCAATACTAGAAAGTCGGGATCCGGGCAAGGACATAACTTTAGAACAAATAGGGCATACTTCTATTGGATTACAAGGGAACAAGGTTCTTTTGATTGGTTCAAAGGAGTTATGAATGAGGTTGGTGAAATGGACCACAAGGGAGTAATAGAAATGCACAATTACTGCACTAGTGTTTACGAAGAAGGTGATGCTCGGTCGGCTCTCATTACGATGCTTCAATCCCTCAACCATGCCAAAAATGGAGTAGACATTGTCTCTGGAACCCGAGTCAAGTCTCACTTTGCCAAACCTAAATGGCGTACCGTCTACAAACGCATCGCCCTTAATCACCCGGATGAAACGGTTGGTAAGTTCCTACACAAATCTAATCTTTCCATATGTTCTATAGAATAACACATCATACGAGTATCTTGACTGCATTACTTGAGAGCTTTTCAAACTTGGCTCATTATCGTGTCAATAGTCGGACCAAGACTTAGTTAAATCTCATTCCAACAATAGAAATACTTGTCTTGAATTGAATTTTTCCATTGATATTTGCAGGGGTATTCTATTGTGGGCTCCCTCCACCAGTGAAAGAACTAAGACAACTTGCCTCTGATTTTTCTCACAAGACCTCTACCAAATTTGAATTCCATAAAGAGAACTTTTGAGTTCTATGGCAAATGACAATATATTTTATGTCTGGATACCACTAATGTGGAGAGATGGCATGAAGATGGAGTTGACTAAGGATGGACAGCTCGCCACCACTCGAGGTGGATATTCTAGGTAATTCAAGTGCTTGCATAAACAAAGATAATTTGTGGGGTCCAATTTGATTAGTTTTTTGATCTATTAGCTGTAAAAGATAGCGGTGAAGTCACGGATGTGGAGATGGAGAATAATTTTTTTTTTTTTTAAGACTATCTGGACTGTATAATTCTCCTTATTAAACAAGCATTTAGCCAATAAATAACTATTCGTGTGATGCTTGGATGTAAATAAATTAAGCTAATGGTTCCATTCCGTTCCGTTCTTGAGTAGGTACAAAAAAATTATTCTTGTTAAAGAAGATAATGAAGAGAGAGAAATAAACGGGGGTGACATATTTTATTAATAACGAAGATTAAGCACATTATATATTTAGAAGGGGCTTGGCCTAACCTTCAACTCATATATAAAGGGACATGTGACAGGTTACATCAAATAAAAAATGAACATCATATGCATGACAAAAAATAAGTTAGAAATCTCTATCCACACTTGTATTGAAATTAAGTTATCTTCATAAGCTTAATTCGAAAACAAATTCATATTAATCCGACCCAAATCCAGTGTAGACAGAGAAATCAGTTTCTTCATTAGCATTTTCATTGCCTTCGAATCATTGGATGCAAACATTGCACCTGATATGCTTGCTAGCCCTGGATTCTGGCTGTTTAGAACTGAGAAAATAGTGGCACTCTCAAAACCAGCATTGAAACAAAAGTGCAGAAGACCTCTTGGAAACACAAAGACATCACCTTCATGGAGAACTTTCTGAAAAACCTGGTTGTTGGAATCTACAAATCCAGCTACAACGACGCCAGCGCTCACGAACATCATTTCGGAAGCCCTTGGATGAGCATGTGGAGCCACCTGTTGAAGACAACATTTAAATAATATATATTCGCTCTCTAACATTTTAAGTTTTAGACAAGATCGTTCAATTTGTAATTATAACTTGTCAAGGGTATTGAATCAAGGATTGCCACCACTTATTTATAAAAATTATGCCAAGTGTCAGGCCTAGAGATGCTGATTTAGAAGATTCCTATGCTCAGCAAACCAAAATATCTTGATGCTCAGCATGGTGAACTTAGAGCGTGTTCGATCGTGCTTAAAATTCAATTAAAATTGAAAATATGGTCGTTATTGGATTCTACTCGTCTAATAAAAGTCAACAATAACGACTAATTTTTCAATTTTAATCCTATTTTAATCTCTACCGAACACGTCCTTAACATGTTCCTATTAATTGACTTCGCATTCCACTTTCAAGAGTTTTTTCCTTGAAATATCAAGCGGATCAGCCAAGCATAGCCTTAAGGTCCCTAGAGGTGGGCCCAACATAGCTCAGCAGTAGAGGCTGGCCAGCGCACACCACAGTTCAATATTGGCCATGTTGTGCAATGGGCTGGGCTTACCTTAGTCGGGCGTTGATGAGAAAATAAATTCCATCTATACGTGAAAGGGGTTATTGAAGACAAAGTCTATAAATGTATGGCGTCTTCTGAACACAAATAAGCTTCTAGAAAAAGTAATATTTAACATGTACTAAAGCAATAAAAGTCTTGCAATCAAGTATCATCGTCGCCTATCTATGAAATTGTGCATGTGCAATCAAGCGTTTGATGGAAAAAAAGAATCCAGCCCTTGTGTTAGGGGCCTTGTTGAAGACAATATCTAAATAAGTTAATTAATTCCTCTTTTAACCGCTCAAGTTTTTAGACGAGATATTTAAACATGTAGTAAAGCAAGTAAAGGTCTTGAGATCAAATCTCGCCACTACTTATTTACGAAAATTCTGTGCACACTTTAAGTGTTTAATGAAAATATATATTGGGGCATCACGATGAGGCACGTTATAGACAAGATATAAAGAAATAAATCCATTCCATGTAAAAGCTTTTAGATAAAGTCGCTTAATGTTACCAGTCCATCTTCTTCTAGATCAGTCCTGGAAGCTGATAATCCGAGGGTGTTGAGTCCTGGAAACTCTGCTGCAGTGATTATGTTCATAGATGAATGATAAAAGTTATCCGTGTCACCACCGTGGTTCAGCAATGAGGATTTGAAATCAGATGCTGTTATGTTAGCAGGATTCTTGCACAGAAAGCCATTAATAAAGATTTTTTGATCTTTTGTATCTGTTGGACATATATCTTGAAGATTATCCACATCCCCTGCACAGCAGAGTTTGGTGCAAATACAAAAACATAGTAAAAAAGTAACGCCAAAAGTAAGTCTGGAATTTTTCATTTCTTCTCTTTGGGGTGGGGTGGGGTTGGTATGGTGGTTAATGAGTTTATTTAGTTTCTGTGTTTTTACATATGAAGCATATATAGCAGGGATTTTAGGGTAGGGAAAAGTGGAAATAAAATATTCTGAAGCTTGGAGTTCACTTCACTACTGACTAAGAAAGTTGCTTATGTTTCAAAAAGCACAATTGCTTGAAAGAAAATTGATTATTACTTATCTGGAAGGTTGGCTGTCCTTCTGTGAGATGCCAAGTTGACCAATTTTCTCCTGGTTTTGCTTTTAATTGAAAAATTACAGACTGGATAAAATAAAGGGGTATTGTCCATCTTTTTCTTCCTGGATTTTCAGATGAAAACAATAATACTAATAACACCTGCTAATGTCCATTAGACAAACAAATATTATTAGAAACAGAAGAAAAACAGCAGCATGAAGTTTGAATGTAATTGGGAACAATTCACAAGTTAGAAAAAGTTAGAATCTCTGTTCCATTAGGATCATATAAACGAATACCAAACTGCAACTAACTGATGAGTATCCATTTTTCAAGGTGTACCGTTCTCAGATATCTCGGAAATGAACTTATTAACAAGCAGAAACCACCCAAGAAGTTGTGGTCAATAACACCCTTGCCTCCGACAACATGTGCAAAATCAATGAGTGCTCTTTCCATTTGATACAAGCTCTTTTTCGTATGCCAAAGAACAGAACAAGAATAAAAATGATAAGTAGTTTGATCCTCAAACCATGCTTTTAACTCCAACAATTGTGCTAAAATACCAGCTGAACCACCATAAACAAACGAAGCAAAAGCACAATCTGGTTTCGAATCCAATTCTGCAGACACGTGGGAAGAAAAATTTGCAACCCTGATAACCTGAATCCTAACGGAAGGCTAGAAATCTCTCTATCTTTCTTTAAATACCTACCTATTTAATCCTCTGTTGATTAAGGAGGCTAAGTTCTTGAACCAATTTTAATGTCCATTGTTGATGAATTGACTCAACCTAAAGTAAGATCTTGCAAAACTGATGAGGTTGCAAGCCAGATCCATCGAAGGCCAAGCTGAGTGCCATAAAAATTCGGGAAGAATCTGCACTGCAGATGTGGCCTGGGATTCTGGTGTCTGAAGAAAATGAAGCATAGAAAGAAACCTCATTGGATCAATCCTCATCACCCCGAATAGGCTTGTACAAATGTCCGGAATCATCTATAAAGGGACCAAGCTTCCCATTACCAGCTTTGTGTCCTGCAACCTGGTGATCCTGGACCTTGAGCATCTCTGTGTACGATGAACACCCTCTAAAGAAAAGGAGTAGGTGCTATTCTTATCAATTGAACTTGTAAATGGCACATGGCGTCCTTCAAAATTTGAAGTACAAATTAGCATTGCATCTCGAACAAGTAATCTTAAAGTGCATCAAATAATGGCAACATAAAATGGAAAAGAAGAAAACAATAATCTCATTACATAAAAATTCTGGAAAATCTCAAAATACTGAGCCTGGGGAATTAATAACAAAGCCAATGAGTCACCACAAAAATTATAATAAATCATTTGTCTCGTCCATAAAAATCATATAGAGCTTCCATTTACTCCAACAATCCTCTAAGCATGTGAAGATGCTGGTAGATGCTGGTAATGAGTGTGTTGACCACAATTCAGCAGCCTTTTAGATCAAACATTAACTCAAAATAAAATGCCGTAGCTTAGGATATTCAAAAACAACAACTTTTCATATTATCAGATAGCAGAGGTATAACTTAGCAAACAGGTGCTTGAAGTCATATGAGACGCGACAGAGATTCAGATAATTCCATCTTGCATAATACACTATAACTGCAAGAAAAGGGGTAACGGGGAAACAAATAGAAGGATGGCAATAACCTCTCGAGTCTCGACTCAAATTCCCGTAACGTGCAATATTGAGAAACTCTTCAGATATTCACTTCAAGTGCTAATAGTCAAATCTAAATAACAAGAGTGACCAATTTGTAAGTTAACGTCAAACCTGATAAAAATAAAAAGTAGAACTTAAAACATGCCTAAATTAATGCATATAAACTCTTATGAAGTGAAACCCACACAGACTAACTTAAGGCCCGTTTCGCAAGGTTTTGAAAAGCCAAAATGTGCTTTTAAGCTAAGAAACTGCTTTTGAACTTGTTTAGATAATATTCTAAAAATACTATGTCAGCCTAGAAGAGCTTTTAGAGGGAATTGATGAAAGGTGACTTCCTTGGGAGCCTCTTCTACAAATAGCAAAAGCCGTGTCAAATGCCCTTAAACTCCTTCCATTTCCTTCATCATTTTATGCTATAATAACTACACAGCTCACCATTGTGCCAACCCCTAAAATAAGCCATCTAGAAGGCAAAATAAAAGCTAAATTATATAAGAGTGAATCAACTCACAAGCATTGACTAATGACGTGGAAGGTCACATAGAAGGAAAAGGGTGTTGAGGTGTTCTTTATTGGATATAAATGTAAATAGAATTTATCAAGCGTCATTTAGTAATTTCACCATTTGCAGATGCTTCTAGCATAAGCCATCTATACCAATTTACAGCAAACAAATCACTAATATAGAAATGGAACGAACAGAAGCTCATAGAAGGAAAAGCTCCAGTTTTACTTTAGACTTGCAGAAATATTCCTCCATCTCTCTTTGTCCATTTTCATCGCTAAACTAGGATAATCGATTGCTAAACAATGAAATTTTTACAAGCATATACATTCATAAAAAGTTGAAGTGCCAGTAGTCAAGGATTTGACAAATCTGTTCAAACCACAAGCAAACATCTCCCATGCACTAAATATCAAACCTTTTAGGAATTTGAATCAAATTAACTGGGTTGAGATATGTTTGAATAAATGGAACAATTCAAATTATGGGTCACAAAATCCAAGGCCCGATACAACTTTTGCCCATGGACAATACACATTTCTTGATTCAAGATTTCTTCTTTCTTTTATATTTACTAATTTTGTTGACACGCATTAATATTTTCTGAAATAAGAATACTTGAACAGTATATGGGCATTATAAAAGATAACCGGAAAAGACGATTCTTACCTTGAAAGAACTTGCAGAACTTCTCTATGCCGTCTGGCAAGTAATCTAAAGAATTACTTTCACTTTTGTGCTTAAAAAATTGGGAACTACTTACTACTGCCTCGCAAGTGAGGACCGTTTAACAAGATTTGAACGGTTTCATGCTTAGGGATGAACTGTGCTATTGTGTTGATAGGTAGGAGTCTCGGCACCAATCACATAAAGTTTGCTTATATTTTGTGTATGCAAAGAAGACAAAAAATGTGCAAGGAATTTCGAATAGATTAATGGTTGGAAAAGGTTAAGATAAAATTTAAGTACATGTTTAATATTTTAGTGATGATACAAATATTATATGGGAAAAATATATAAATCATACCTTTATCTTACACTATTTCAAA
>CAIGRS010088447.1:1875-18575 GCA_903798395.1 Fraxinus floribunda | reverse complement strand
TTCGTTGACCGCTTAATTATCGCTTAGCCTCAAAGCGAGGCGTTTTCATCAAGCTTCGAGCCTAGGCGCCGCCTAGGCGAGCTTTTTAGAACAGAGCTTTTAGTGGAGCTATTATTACAAATTGGTGTGAAGCTATCCTTTTTTCTTATTTTTTTTAAAGGTTTTCCTCTTGCCCAAGAAAATTATAGTTTGACCCTTCGAAAGGTCCTTCAATTTGAGCATAATTTCTTGGGAAAATCCGTATAGATCGAGACTATCTTCACAAACTTCTCTTATATGTCCTTACATAAAGTTAAACGTTTAGTTTAAATTGTTTAATCGTTTAATAGCTCAGTGATGTGCTATAGAATTCCACTTAAATTTAAATGTTAAATTTGAGAATAAACAAATTTGTATAGAAACATGAATAGAGACAAAAAGATTGAAGGAAGTGAAAATTTTGAAAAAGAGAAATGTGAAAGCAATTTTTCATATTTAGGGTAGAATTCTATGATTTACAAACAAAGTACTTCCTTTAGATAATATACTTCAAGTCAATTCTCGTGATGTACCCTAGACAACGATGCTTACCTAAAACCACATGCCACTATCGCATTGTAACACTTATTTTTACATCTCATATGTTATTATCTCGTGAGTTTATAATTACATGTACACTAGCTCTTTACAAGGTAGTTTTAAAAGTGAACTATATTCAACACGGTTGTCCTCACTACCCGCTCGAGAGGGAGAGATTGGTCTCGGTCTTCCATTCATTTGCTATCATTTTATTTAAAGTAGTTTTATCTTTGAAATATTTTAGGGTTCTTCAATCTTTTTTGCATAACAATACCATAAGTGATTCACAATTCGTAACCTTTTAGGTTATTGGGATCTTTAATTCGTCAAAGTGACAATGATCTTCTCCATGGTAAGTAAACTAGACAAATAACCAAGCACTTAAAAACGAAATATTAGAGTTCAATTATTGGAGTTTGATTATATTAAAAGCACACGTTCATTATCGATATCTCAATCAATTCTTAACAAACTATAAATCAGAAAGAAGCATGGCCAAGTAAGTTTTGATATAATTTGTGAATTTAATCATCGACCCACAAACATGTTACAAAAATTCTTACTAAAATAATTCAAAATACCAAATAGTATTCACTACAACATTGGAAGGGCAAGAAACTACAATTCCAAGGACTTGATTGTGAAAAATTAAAAAATATGGGGTCTCATGAGCACCAATCATTTTCTTGAATTCAATGTATATCAACACCCTATCTGATCAATCAGTCTCTGTAAAAGCCTGGGTAGTCTCTATAATCATCAATTTTCAAACAAAAAAAGTAGGTCCCACTTCCCCCTTATAGTTTAATGATACGTGGCATGATATAACTGGCATGGTGTTTTAAAGGGACCATAGAACTGTCAGTTTCTAATTTTCCATAATTTTTTCTGTTGAGTGAACCTTATCCATTTGCTTTATATTGTAATCCATTTTAAGTTGGCGTTTTAACTCTCTCTACTCTCTAGGGCAAATCAATCTCTGTGTTAATATGATAGAAGCGTGGCAGTAGAACATATGATTGAAAATGAAGTGTAAATATATATTTGACTGAATTCTGAAGCACAAGGGAAGATCCCAGAATGCTTATCCATCGGTACATGAGAAATAGAGCAGCAAATTGTTCCGTACAAATACAGAAACATAGCCAACCTTAAAGAAATGAAATACCATTAAAAAATTTCTTCATGCAAATACCTTGTATTCCTTATATGACACTGACATTATGCCTATTTCAAAGGATTTTGGACAAACATTAGTAAAGCCGTTTGTACACCAAGCATGATCGATTGCTTTATATACTATTTCTTTTGTTCTTTTCTTTACTTGTGACATCCCGGTGCTGTAATTGATTGAGATTTGACATTGTCTTTTGTTGGGAATTCTCGATTATTTGAAAGCTGGTTCCATTAGTAGGACGAATCCTGCTACTTGTACAATCTTATTTGTAATTTTGGTTGACAATTCAAATTTGACAACATCACATTCATCTATTTCAAAATCTGTTTTTAAAATCAATGTCCGAATTTTGACAACACCAAAGTTGTCATCCATGACTGTAAACAAAGATTTAATAAGTAGGTTAATTCTAGTCACAAACATACGAAACTTGTCAAGTTGAAGTCTAAATAATAAAAGCTCTTCACTATTGACAACAAAAAAATTATTCTTTTAACAACTTGATATATAATAAATATAAAAAATATTTTCAACCGACATAAATTATAATTTAAACTTTATCAAACATTCTATTAACTCTCAAAAGTTAGGGTAATTACTCGAACAGCCCATTTGAGACATCTTGAGAGAACATACGGTCCACAAAAAATCATTATCAGTATCGAGATTCGAGTACCGCTAAAGATTTTTCCAAAAGTGTTCATCTAACAAAACCATCTTGAAAAAAATTTCAATGGCGGCCAAGGTTTCATCTTCACTCTCAACCAACCCACTCTCCCTCTGCCTCTGCATATCCACTTCACACTCTCCAAGAATTAGATTGTCACCTTCACTTGCTTCTCTAAGACCTCTTCTTCACCTTCTTCGCACGAATCATCATCAGCCACACAAAATGAAGACCTTAAATCAGCTAAGCCATCAATAAAGGCACCGTTTGTTGAGTCCTCTAAGCCCCCGAATAAGGCCTACAACTATGCGTTAGCGAATCCGAATGGGAACCTTGTCATGCGGTTTGTTCAGTCCACTGAGTCTTCCATTGAAAGGGTACCTAAACTTTGTTTATATGGTTGATTGTCACTTTACCCTTGATATTTTCAATCTTTGAGATAAATATAGGGAAAAATTCAAAAGCAAGAGGTTTAGTTCGACACATTTCAAATTTAAGAGAGAAGGTTTCAAATTTAAAATTTTAGATTTTTTAAAATTTAAAATTTAAAATCTCAAACTTTTTTAAATTTTATTTATAAATTAATTAATTAAACATATATTTTATTAATTAAATATAACAATTCCATATAATTTGGTCACAAATTACAAATTTTACATGTCACAATTTATTTTACAGTCACAATTCAAAAATTTTATATATTACAATTTGTTCATCGATCACAAATAAAAAATTGAAACGTCAAAAATTATTTTGCGGTTACAATTCAAAAAATTTATGTCACAATTTGTTCATCGATCATAAATTACGAATTTTATAAGTCACAAATTATTTTACGATCACAAATCAAAAAAATTATATGTCACAAATTATTTTACGGTCACAGTTCAGAAATTTTATAAGTCACAATTTGTTCATCGATCACAAATAAAAAATTTATACGTCGCAACTTATTCATCGGTCACAAATTACAAATATTATAAATCACAACTTAGTAGACAGTCACAAATTGTCAAATTTATTGATCACAAATTAACAATTTTTTAGGTCACACATTATTTTTTGTCATAATTAATATTTTTCATTGGTCACATATTGTTTATCGGTCATAAATTAACCAATTTAATGGTCTAATATGTGACCACCACTAAAACTTTGTGACCAACACCTCATAATTCCCTCCAGCAGCACCACCGCCACCTCCACCGTCGCCGCTAGAACCACCACCACCTCTCGACGGCAATACCATCTCAAACAAATCAACACATAGCATAAAAACAACACCTCATAGTCGCGCCATCCACTGCCACCTCGACAGACCCATCGTCACCAACATCTACTAGCAACACTAACATCGTCACCAACATCTACTAGCAACACTGACATCGTCCAGCCACTGCACCGTCATCGCCAGAACCACCACCATCTCCACCTCACAACAACTGTCATCACCGCCACCATCTCAAACAAACCAACAACACCACCAAATACCACCACTACTTCACCATCGCCGTCGCCACCACTTTAACCGTTCCACCACACCTCAATCACTGTTCAGCACGAATTGCCCACCATTGACACCAACAACTCACTGCAATCACCACCACCGCAATAGCAATCGCAACCGCACCACCACCACATCGTACCAATTGCATTCAACTCCACAGCAAATAAGATGAAGAGAAAAATAGAGATAGATTAGAAATAAACCCAAATTCCACCGATCAACTAATTGAGTGTTTTACCTAACTACTAAAAACCTCCCAAAACCTTCTTACCATACCAAATCCATCACTAAAGGTCCACCCCTGAACCTCCCAAAATATCACCCAAATTGGAGATTCATACCACCTCTGCCAACATTGGCGGCGCAACCAAATCCGCCCCAGCATCCGACTTCATCAATTTGATCTTCCACATCTTAAAGGTCCTCCTCACCGTGTAGTGGAGCTCCTTCTTTCCGGTGGTTGAGAGAGAGACACACACAGAGCGAGATAGGGAGAGAAGGAAGAGAGAAAGGTAAGAGACGAGAGATATATGGTTTGCTTGAGGTTTATCTGTTTTAACTTTTTGTTTTTAAAAATTAAATTATTATCTGATTTTTGAAATAAAAACTTGTGAATCTGAATTTTGAAATTCAAAGTTTAAAACTCTGGTATGATGTAATTTCCACATAAATATATTTGATGTTGGAGGTTTTTTTGGCTATTGGGCCATTGGAATTTGGCTAATAGAATTCAAGGGCCGTGGATTGGGCTAATTAATTGGCTTTTTTTTTTTTTTAAATGAGGCCCAAAAAAAATCCCAGCTCCTTCTTCAAGCTTCCATCCACTGTCCAGACTCAAGCGCCTCCTTCTTCATCTTTCTTCCCGACGGACGGCCTGAAGCTTCCGACGAACCCAACACAGGTGGCCGCGGGGACTAGCCAGGTGCTGGGTCCGCCCCTGACTATGGAAGACAAATATATTGAATGATAAAAAAAGATATGGAGAAAAATCCTAAATGAAATTAGGAGTTTTGATGAGAAAGGAAAGATTTTGAGGCTAGTTTTGAATTCTGATTTATTGAGGGGGGAGGGGGGGGGTGTTTGATGGATATTATTGAGAAAATAATGTATTTTAAATAGTGATACATGTGAAATATGTGGTTAAAAAGTAAGAAAACGTTATTGGTGTGATGAAAAATATTATTTTATTGAAAAATGTGTGGTTGAAAATGAGTTTTGAAAAAATGCATTTTGAAGGTGTGTGTCAAACAAGGAAGTAGATTGTGGATTTGGTTGTGGAGTTTATTCTTTTCTTTTTACTTAAATGTCAGTAATTTTAATATAAAAATGTTCAAAAATGATTTTGGAAGTTAAAATATAAGGATTATTCTTGATGTACTTGACCCGGAACCCCTCCAATAGGGGGGAGACACATGGCCTTTAAGTAAACCATGTAGTCATCCCCCAATAAGTACATGTAGCATCTCCCTAAATATAAATAGAGTAGTAGTTGTAATTTCCACAAATACTTTTGACCATTTGTTCCCATATGGGCAATGTGTAGGTGGTCATAAACACCGGTGCTTGGCCCAAATGGTCCAAGAACTTTTGGGCCATAGGGAATATGGGCTCGGTCAACTCTATGTATAATCTCCATGCTGATAATTGAATTTATTTGTCACCATAGTTGGAGGAATGAAAACATTATGTCCCCGAAGTTACCGTTAAGATATCATTTTATTTTACCTTATTTTTGTTCTTTATTATTCTCTTCTATCAAAAGAAAAAAATGACCAAACAACTTGTTTCTGTACTGTTTATGGTGTGCCTTCTGTACTCCGGAGTGATGAACGGCGGAAGCCACCAAAGAAGAATTCAGGGAATGCTACAACACCTGCCACGAGGAGTGTTCAGAGGCAGCAAAGGATATACTTTCTGTGAGATGAAGTGCGACACTAATTGTGGCATCAATGGGTAAGTTTTAACTTTTAAGACGACAAAACTTGCATACTTGCATATCCCATACGTGACTACCGAGTTCTTCTTTCTATAAGACGTGTACATAATGTAAACAAGGAGAGTTGTGCTGGNCAATGGGTAAGTTTTAACTTTTAAGACGACAAAACTTGCATACTTGCATATCCCATACGTGACTACCGAGTTCTTCTTTCTATAAGACGTGTACATAATGTAAACAAGGAGAGTTGTGCTGGAAAACTTATATTCACGTTCACCAGAGGTGTGTTTTTATACAATGAGAATACAACTAAGTTCCTAGAATAGATAAACCAAAATACAACAACCTGATCTATATTTGAAAATGATACAAGGATAAGAATCAGAAACAATATACATCCCGCAACATCAGAGAAGATCACAACAATTTGGAACCATGTGGACCTGGTCTTCAGGAGTGAGATAAGCTTAGTCAAGGCATCCGCGAGTTGATCATGGGAGGAGACATGAGCGACACGCAAAACACCTGTTTGGACTTTCTCACGAATGAAGTGAAAATCAATGGTGACATGTTTCATTCGAGAGTGAAACACCGGATTAGAGCATAACTGAGTAGCACCAACATTGTCGCAATATATTACCGGAACATGAGGAAGAGGAACATGTAACTCAGTGAGAAGTGAACACACCCAGGAAAGTTCAGCAGCTGTGTCAGCAACAGACCTGTATTCTGCTTCAGTGGAGGAACGAGCAATTGTTCTTTGCTTTCGAGAAGACCAAGAGACGGGATTCTTGCCAAGAAACAACACGTAGGCACTTGTGGAAGATAGGTCATCCTTGTTGCCCCCCCAATCAGCGTCGGAGTAGGCATGAAGGTTAGGAGGAGAGTCACGATAGAAAAAGAGCCCTTCATGAATGGTGCCACAGAGATAGCGCAACAAGCGTTTAACTAACTGCCAATGGAGATCTGTAGGGCGGTGCATAAACTGAGATAATTTATTGACGGCGTAGGACACATCAGGTCGTGTAAAGGCAAGGTATTGTAAGCTGCCAACTGTGGCTCTGTATTCCGTTGGTTCAGGAAGTGGTTGACCTTCGGTTAAAGATGGAATGCGTCCAGGTGGAAGGGGCGTTGTGGTCGGCTTGGCGCCTGCCATATGTGTTCGCTCTAGGAGGTCCAGTATATAACGCCTCTGGGAGAGGAACAAACCACGGGTTGTGGACAACACTTCAACTCCAAGAAAATATGATAGAGGACCCAAATCCTTCAGGGAAAAACGATGTGAGAGGTGTGTCACAAATTGACTTACAGCATTAGAATCATCACCTGTGACAATGATATCATCAACATAAACTAAAAGATAAATAATATGAGATCCACTTTTGAAAATAAATAGAGAGGTGTCTGTGAGAGAGTTGTGAAATCCTGAATAAATGAGGAATTGTCGAAGCTCCTGGTACCAAGCACGAGGAGCTTGCTTGAGGGCATAAATGGCTTATTGAAGTTTACACACACTCCCAGGATTATCAGGATCAACGAAACCCGGAGGTTGGTTCATGTAAACATCTTCTGTTAAAGTGCCTTGCAAAAAGGCATTATTTACGTCTAGTTGACGTAGGGACCAGCCTCTGCTCACCGCTAGACTAAGAACCAAACGGATGGTAGTCGGTTTTACAACTGGACTGAAGGTCTCCGAAAAATCTAGGCCAGGCCGTTGATGAAACCCCTTTGCCACAAGTCTGGCTTTGTAACGAGCAATAGACCCATCGGAGTTCCGCTTGATCCGAAATATCCATTTACACCCTACCACATTCGGAGCATAGTGAGAAGGTACCAGAGTCCAAGTACCATTGCGAGTAAGAGCATTATACTCTTCTGACATTGCTTTCCTCCAATTCGGGTCTTTGAGTGCCTGAGTAACACAGGTGGGTTCGGTGGGTATGGCATGATGAAGCTGTGCATTTAAAGTGAGGCATTGAACTGGTTTGTGGATGTTGTTCTTGGAGCGAGTAGTCATAGGATGAGTGGATAGGACTTGAGCATTTTGTGAGGGGGAAGAATTGGGTATCGGTTCTGTAGTGGGTATTGTTTCTGTGGTGTTTGAAGTGGGTAGATTTTCGAGAGGAGGAGAAGTTGATTGTTGAGGTAAGTAAGGAGAGGAAGGTACTTGTGCGCTGTCGATGGAAGAAGGAAGCTGGACTGATGCTGACGTGGAAGAGCTAATCACGGGTGCAGTTGGAGTGGGCTCTGCAGAGGTGTGTACGGGTTGAAATGTATATGGGCAGTGCAGGACTCCTGTTGGAGGGACCCACGACTGAACAAGTGTTTGAGTGGATGTGGACTGTGTAATTTGGTTTGAAGAAGCATAAGGAAACGTGGACTCCATAAAAGACACATGCCTGGACACAATTGTTTTGGAAGTATCCTGATCAAAACAAATATATCCACTTTGTGACAATGAGTATCCCAAAAATATGCAGGGCTTTGAACGTTGATCGAGTTTATGGCTAGCATAAGGCCGGAGCCAGGGATAGCATAAACATCCAAATGTTCGAAGTTTTGCATAATTTGGGGAGGCTTGAAATTTTTTTTCGTATGGTGAGGAAAAATTAAGTGTAGGTGCGGGCATTCTATTTATTAGATAAACTGCTGTGGAAAAAGCATATGACCAAAACTTGTGTGGGAGCGAGGCGTGTGTGAGGAGTGAGAGTCCTGTTTCTACTATATGCCTATGTTTTCTTTCAAAGAGCCCATTGTATTCTGGAGTGTGAGGTGGAGTTGTTATATGAGAAATTCCATTTTGAAGGAGATAGTCTTTGAGAGAAATAAATTCTCCCCCATTGTCAGAATAAAATGTGATGATTTTTTGTTTAAAATGATTTTCTACAATTGGTTTGAACCTGTGAAATGTTGGTTTAACATCTGATTTTCTTTTTAGTGGATAAAACCATATGTATCTTGTCAAATGATCAATAAAGATGACATAGTATTTAAATCCATCGAGTGAATAAACTGGGGAGGTCCATACGTCTGAAAAAATAACTTGAAGAGAATGCCTAGATTTTATTGATGAAATAGAGAAAGGTTGTTTGTGACTTTTGTTACACTGACATGCATTACAAACAAACTCTTTGGAGACTGATCTAGACGACATTAAATTGTACTTGGAAAGAACAGTGTTTAAAATAGGAAGTGCAGGATGACCTAATCGACAATGCCAATTGATTGGTGAGATTTTGACGCTTGAAAAAACATGTGGACTGATGGTCAGTGGTGAGAAGCCCGGCCACACGTACACACCGTCTTTAGGCTCACCCTTTGCTTGTATTTCCCCCGTGAGAAGGTCCTTCACAAGAAAACACCAGGGCAAGAATTCAATAGAGACATTATTGTGGACACAAAACTGATGAATAGAGAGCAGGTTTTTTTTTTAATTTCAGGGACACATAAGACATTTTTAAGAGTGAAAGTATGAGAAGGGGTTTTGAGAGACGCAGAGCTTATATGCGTAATTTTGAGACCAGTACCATCACCAATCATCACATCATCAGTTTTATTATATGGAGAATGGAGAGAGAGATTATTTAGATCTGCCGTAATGTGGTGAGACGCTCCGCTGTCTAGAAGCCAGGAGGAATTATTTGAGGGAGTGGTACCGGCATAGTTTGCTTTAGGCTGCCAGGGAGTGGGACTGACACCACGCGGATGATTGGAAAAGCCAAGAGGAACGATCTTGTAGGATGGGAAGCGTTTTGCTGTGTGACCTTGGATTCCACAAATTTGACAGTGTCCAAGGTATGGCCTCAGAGGTGGACGGTTGTTATGGGTGGGCTGTGACCGAATCTGAGATTGGTTATTGTTTGGTGGATTTTTTGAGTGGTTGAAGTTTTGGGATTTTATGTGGGAACGAGTGATGGGATTAGCAGTAGGTGGGAAAGGAAAAGTGTTGAAGTGGTTGGCGGAAGTATGGAGAGCAGCTTCAAAGTTTAGGAGTTTCTCATGAAGTTCATCAAAGCTAATTGGGGTGTCACGAGCTTGAACCGGTCGTACAAGTTCTTTATATTCGTCACCGAGTTCCTCCAAGATTTTCTCAGTGAGATCTTCCACGTCCACTGGTGCTCCTAGAACTGCAAGTTCATCAGCACGAGCTTTTACCGACTGCAAGAAGTCGGTAATGCCGAGAGTCCCTTTGGTGAGTGTCTTGAATTGAGCCTTTACTTGTTTGATTCTTCCTCGAGAAGGTTGGGCATAGGTTGTGGCCAGAATAGTCCAAGCTTCCTGGGATGTTTTGGCCCGAGCAATAAAAGGAATAATTGTCGGAGAAATCGACCCAACGAGGGCATTGAGGATCAACTGATCCTGGCGGATCCATAGTTGATGCAGTGGATTTGGTGTTGTGGCTTCGTCTCTGGTGATGGTGGCTGGTGGGCAGGGTTTTGTTCCATCCACGTAACCTTGCAGATCGTACCCGATGAAAGTGTCTGAAATTGAAGCTTCCAGGACAAGTAGTTGGAGCTGTTGAGCTTGAGTGGAGTTTGGGCTGTTACATTTATTGTGATGAGGGTGGCGTCATTGGTTCGAAGATTGCCAGACTGGGGGTTGGTTTGATTGGCCATGGTAGTTTTGAAAAAAAAATAAAATTAATGTGCTCTTAATACCATGTAAACAAGGAGAGTTGTGCTGGAAAACTTATATTCACGTTCACCAGAGGTGTGTTTTTATACAATGAGAATACAACTAAGTTCCTAGAATAGATAAACCAAAATACAACAACCTGATCTATATTTGAAAATGATACAAGGATAAGAATCAGAAACAATATACATCCCGCAACATCAGAGAAGATCACAACAATTTTGAACCATGTGGACCTGGTCTTCAGGAGAGAGATAAGCTTCTAACACATAATTTTCATAAATAGATGATGAAAGATTTAAACTCAAATATTTTGTCCACTGAATATGATAAAATATGATATTAGAGTATATTAAGTTCTCACATCCTATAATTACATTTACGAACACAAGAATCTGTCTAATATGCCTTACCAAAGATGTGATGCCTTGCCGAAGTACCATTTCTCTCTAAGCTGATGCAGCAGAAGTACTGCTCGAGGAGCAACCACATCTTCATCACTTTGCAGCCCTTTCCGCAGCAAGTTTTTCAATGTGTTTCCATGTGGCTTCACGCTTTTCTTTGATCACATCTTCCTTTGATTCAGCTTCTCGAAACTTTAGCAAGCACAACTTGAATAGATCAGGGTCGAGATCATAGAAAAACGTGCGAATAGTAACCGTCAAACCATGCACAGCCTGATTCCAATGGTGCCTATAATTTCTCTCCAGAGCAGGGAAGATTATAGGCAGTATAACCGCACGGTTTTGTCTGATTAGATTCTCGATGCGATCATTGTTCCACAAGAGCAAAGCCCTCTCCGCCACCTGAATTGATTACAGGCATTAGTCTCTTGAATCAATTCAAGGTTCCATAAAGGCACAATTCAAAAAGGTATTCTTGAGTGTGATTTAACCGTGTTAAGCATACTGAGATATCAAATAGTGCCAGAAATCCCATTTTTCTATGTAACTGAGACTTTATCTTAATCATAAAACACTAATGACATAAATAAATAATCAACATTTGTCAAATTATGGAAAAGAATTAGTTTCATCCTCTTTATCTTGTCAGGTTGGAAGCTCTCTCTCTTTTAAGGAAAGATGTTAAGAAAAGATGCTACCTCGAAAGCCATTACAGTATAAATACGAGCTCTAGCCCTCCAAAGAGGGAGCGGTCAGAACGGTGCTGCTCATACTCTTTGCCATACCAGACTCTTTCCAACATCAATGACAAAATTTCTATGTCAGAACTGGCAAAACCAGTTTCTAGCTCCATACTTTATTGTGCAGTCTCTCATCATTAGTGTGATTTGATGCATGGAACTGATCATTTTCTGGGGGCATACTCCTAGAGAACGTAGTTGTCTAAATTGCATAGTTATCAGACTCGACCCGACCCGAACAATACAACAGGTCAATGGGTTAGTGGTTCAACCGGTGACCCGGTAGTTAAATTGGCGGGTCATTACATAAAAACCTATAAAAAAAATATAAAGTATTAATTATTTTTTAAAATTAAAATTTTAAATTTATTTTTCCCTAATTATTTAGGTCTATAAAATAAAGTAATGTTGGACCAAAGTTTTTTAAAAGAATATTTTTATAAAAGTTATAAATGATTCATTAGTTGGATATAAGTTATTACACACAAGTAATACTAAAGTACTTTGTGTTCAAGTGGTGAAGAACTCTTTATTTTTCTTAGAGGTCCAAGGTTCAATTTCCTTGGATCCAAAAATTTTGCAAGAGGATTTCAAAACTCAATCAAACCGATCAATCGGGCCGGGTAAATCACCGTTTAACTCGGTCAAAACCCGATCAAGTGCATTTCTATCAATTTAATCGTCGGCCCGGTTAAGGGATTGGGCCGTCGGTTTTCCGGCCCGACCGGCCGGGTCGGGCTGGTTTTTATAACAATGTTAAATTGGACATTACCAAGAATAAGCAAGCCAACGCCTTTACAGAATCTCTACATGCCCTCCTGTGAAGCACCAACACCTTTCCTATGGTGGATTCTCGTACTTCGAACGCTCTCAGACGTGTCAGAATTTTCTTATGGCATGTCTTAATTTTATGTTTTCTTTTTATAAATTTCCAACACGCAAGGGACAATTCCTTCACAAGCCTCGAGCATGTGTGAGAAAATTCTACGAATTTCATGTCCAATTTGTTTTTGTCAACTATGTGTTTTCCTTTTGTTGGCACTAGTAAAAGTAGTTACCTCCAAAAGGTGTACACTGATACAACAAATGGTCACTCAATTTCAGAAGATTTCACGTGCAAAGTTTAAAATCAAAAACTTAAAAAGTGTTAATTTTATTGAATAATAATGTATAAAAATAAAGTTAAAATAGATAAATCTATAATAGCTAAGAATTTTAACCAGCATGCCATGCCCGTGTCCTACTTCACATATCAGTTTTGTGATATGTGAATGTCACATGTCAGTATCCATACTTCATGCTCCCTCTCTCCCATTCTGCCTACATTCATCAAAGAATCTGTCAAGAACACTGCTTTCCACATCCCTGAGTCTAACGTGGCTTAACTTGAAATAAATCAATATGTTTGATATGGAAGTTAAGGACTATCTTACTCTCCCAAACCAAGTCGAGCCCATTCAGGCGAAAATTAGATATAAGTTCAAAACTCAAAAGCAGGATGCAGATTGTGAAAGAGTCAAAATATGGTGGTAAAATACTGAAACGACAATGGATCATTCAATTACGAATATTTCCACCTCATGGAAAAAAATAAGGCCAACACATTTCCTACAACAAGTTTGAACAACAAACCATTTACACATAGTAAGATTAGAGCTGTAAGCAAGAAAGGGACGTGGAAATAATATTCCAACCAGATAGTGAAGTTCTAATTTGACACACTATTTCTATTATCTATGGGAAAGAACACTTCATCTCTACTGAAAGGGAAATATAAATGCAATTTCTGAAAATATTCATCTTGTGGATATAATGATCCAATTTTTTTATTTTTTTAAAATGAAAATTACGAATAAATGTTTCTAGAGAAGTATAGAATATGAGTAAACACTTTCAAGAATTCGAATATAAGAAAATACATGTCTAATAATTAGGGCCCGTTTGGCATGGCTCTTGAAAAATTAAAAGTGACTTTTAGACTAAGAAACTGCTTTTGGGCTTGTTTGGAACATGTCCTTAGGAATGTTATAGTACTCGCAAGAAATTCAATCAATTAAAGCAGCGGACTTGTTTTCTTACCCCGAATTCAATAGACCTTAATCCAGAAAGAACAAGCTGGAGTACAGTTCTAAAGATAAGCAATATGATCATATTCGAGGAGGGAATGTGAAGGTCCTTGAATTAGATCAACCTTAATCCAGACAGAACAGCTAGAATACAGTTCTAAAGATAATATGATCATATTCGAGGAGGGAATGTGAAGGTCATTGGCTAAGAGAAAAGTGAAGCTGCAAAAGATAATTAAGGTTATAAGTAGAATTAGTCCACAATATTCTACAACCATTCTAATAAATAAAATAGAAGTCAGGCGAAGCCACAATGGATATTTCTTCAATAAAATGGTGAATTGTGATATAATTAGAATGAGCATATGAAATCATCTGATGAAAGTCTTGTACAGAAATATATACTGATATTTGCAAGAAATCGGCGAAAATCGTGAACAAAAAAGAAGGGTGAAAACAGATTTATAATACCTGAGAGTGCAAACTATTCAAGCAATGAGAAATTTGATGAAACAAAGGCACCATAAAGCGTTTGAATTCTGGTGGCTGTGTTGCTTCTAAAACTTCCTCCAGCTCATTAAGGAACAAGACTTCCTTTGAGCTATTAGTAACTGGCCAGTACTTCAACAGTCCCCTCGTAACCATATCAGCAAGCTTACAGTCTTTCTCTAAAAACTGCGCCATACAGTAAGATAACTGTAGGTGGTACATCGCCAAACATTTTGGTTTGTGCAGGGGAATTAGCGTTCGCTGAAGAAAGAGTCTATGTTCTTCTTTTAGTGGCAAAGCAAATCCATTAATTATGCTCCCGAGAATTTCCAAAAGTTCAGCAATGCCATTATGCTTTTCAGTCTCGAAAATAAACAAATAGAATATATTGTTTATAGCGATCCTGATGACGGGCCGGAGAACCATAAACTTCCCGTAAATGCGGTGTAGTATAGTTTTCAAGTATTCCCTTTCTCTAGGATCTTCAGAGTCGAAAAGATCAAGCAATTTGAGAACAAAGGATTTATCAATGTATCCTTTAGCAACATTTACATCTGTTTTGGGTGAAACTACCATCAATAGCAGAAATTCATAGATAAGTTGCAAATGAGGCCATGCAGGATCCATTGCAGGCTCGTCCTCTTCCAATTCAAGGCCATCTAAAATATTACTCTCCCTCGGCTGAGGAGTGAATTCCCTAAATATATTCATAGATGCCATGTTAACGACTTCTTGAATTTCGAGTTCTGTGAACTTGACATTTGCAGAAGTCACATACTCCACTAGCTCCAACAACGTCAGCCGCTTGATCTCCTTTTCTCTAAGGTTCTTCGTAGGATCAGTGAAGTCATATAGAATACAACAAAACTTCAGCTTTCTAATAAACAAATTTTGCTTTTCAGAACTAGTAACTTCCCTAAAACTTGGCAAGGATTCGTGCAATACAGTAACAGAACTTCCATTTCCTTTCGACTTCTTATCTCGAAACTCGTCTTCAGGATTATTCCCATTGCTTAATACAGAATGAGGGGCTGAAATAACTTCATTTACTGCACTACTTAATTTTTTACTTCTTGCTTCACTTCTCTTCGTCGAAGAACTTGAAGAGAGGTCATGGTCTTTACCCGATTTCAAATGTTTAATAGAAATCTTATTCAGTATCTGTTTGAGCATATTTCAATTGGATCACCCAAATTCCACCCACAAATCTCACAAAGAATGAAATTGAAGTAAGCTTAAAGGAAAATAAAAACTTGTCAATGTCCCCAAAGGAACTTCTAGTCTTTCTTTTAATAAATACTAATACACCTACAAACTTGGATGCAAAATGATCAAATATGAGAGAAATTTGTTAGACTCACCAAGAAGCTGAACTATGCGAGCCCTTGAGAAAACAAACAAGCATCCGTGGTCTTTACACTTTTCAAAGAAAAGGGACAACGAGAATCACTTTTTTCAACAAGAAACACCATTAATCAAAAAAGTACTTTATAAAGAGAGAGCCCAGATACAGAAACCCAATCTGAACCACAATAAATAAAAAATCCCACTAATTTCTCGATCACATGTTAAGTAAATCCTCAACTTTTCACCAAAACCCAAAGCCCAGAATTTCGATCTTTTTACTTAAATTGTAAAACCTGCCCCTGGCTAAATCCCCTGAAGAAAAGACAATAATCAGAAACAAATGCAAATATTCAATCCCAACAAACATAAAAAATTATAAGCAAAAGTATATAAGTCCCCCAAGCACCGTCTTGACAAATAGAAGCTTTTTTTATAAAAGTGTTCTTTCAGGACATACAAAAGAAAGGATTGTTGGGAAGTGCTTAGAGAAAAGAATTGAGAGTTGTAATGCAAAGCAAATATTCTTCGTTCTTGAATGTGCTTTTAGTATTTCCTTTTGCTCTTGTTGTTGTTTGTTGACTTGGAATTTCTTGGACCATTTTTCGTTTTTCTTTTAATAATTTTTTCCCTTATGTTCTAAGCTATTACAGACGGAAGCAGGTGAAAGTCAAAAGGCGGCTAATGAGTCTACGGTCAAATTCAGAAATCAATAGCAACGACGTCGTAAAAGGCTTGCACTGACTTCCCATTTTGATTTTTCCATTAAATTCAAAAAAAGAAGGAAATTTATCTTATTTTATTTATTTGCTAGTATTTTGAATGTTTAGCCCCTGTTTGGGCCACATTCTTTTTTTCATTCTCATTCTTCTACTCATTTTCAACCACACATTTTTCAATAAAATAATATTTTTCATCACAACAATAACTTTTTCTTCTTTTTTAACCACATATAAACGGGGGCTTAATATCAATTATGGATTCAAATATAAGCCGTTTTAAATATTTATATTATTTTATTATAAATCTAGCATCGAAATGAATACATTCGATCAGATTATCAATGATGAGACTTAAACTAACTTGTCAGAAGATTCGAATCGGACTATTTTTTTTTATCTTATTTGTGCTATCTAATGAATTTTAACGAAATAACTGAAAAAAAAAAAAAAAAAAA
>CAIGRS010088431.1:0-19367 GCA_903798395.1 Fraxinus floribunda | reverse complement strand
TAAAGGAATATAAAAGGAAATGAAGGCATAAAAGAAAAGGACCCCGAATCAAAAACTCTAAACAGAGAATATGTAATTTTAATTTCCTAGTTTAATTTTAAAATCTTTCTTTCAGTACTTGTGTGCTTGCGTCCCTTGGAGGCATTTTGTCCGTTTCCAATTGTAAATCTTCGTCGGTAAATACACCCCTTTTTGAGACTTTGTCTCAAGAGGTTTGTCCCTTACACAATCGTCTGATCCTTTTTAATTGTTAGCGAACTAAAGACGTGGGAAACAATATCAATAAAACATAATGGGTAAATCAACAAAAAAATCAAGTAATTTAACTTTAAATGTATACAGTATTGTTAATTGATTTACGATTTCATTATTGAAGAAGCCTCATTGTTTGGAGCAAGAGTGAATGTCGAGTATAAAAGGGTCGGATTTTGGAGAATAGTGAATTTAAGAGGAGGTCAAGGTTTTAATTTAACAGGATAAATATTAAAGACTTTGCACGTAGTTAGTTGTTTTTTTAAGAAAGAAAGATATCAAAAAATTATTTTGGGCCCCCTAAAGAGTTGGGCATGAGGCGGAGGCCTCTTGGGCCTCTCCTCAGGTCTGGCTTTCAATACACACTACCCTAAAAATGAAAGAAATCCCTAAATCACACAAAATAAAGTAATAGTCGGTTCACATAATCAACACTAATGAGAAATTTCTCTACCAATTTCATTTTTCACCTTTAAAAAAAATCCTATAGTTATTTGAGATTTGAAAAATAACTTTTGAAGAAAAATAGTGGACTGACAAAGCTCAGACTGGAGTGGCATACTATCCGACAGGGGAGGTTGGAAGTAGATATGGTTGGATGGGGATGAGAGTATAGTGGGGGAAACAACTGAATCACTGCGAACAGTGAAGGAACAGAGGCTAGAGCAGTTTTGATTTTGCAACGGGAGGAGCTAGGTTCTAGATGTTGTCAGCTAGACGGGAAGGGAGAGTCCAACAGGGAGTGACGAATGGAGGTCGGAGCTTTGAAGATTTGGGTTTTCTTTTTGGGGAATTAGCCCCTGTTTGAGCTACGTTCTTTAAAAATAAATTTTATCAAAACTCATTTTCAACCACATTTTTTAATAAAATAATATTTTTCATCATGTCAATAACTTTTTCTTACTTTTTAATAATATATTTTCCTTCATATCACTATTTAAAATACATTATTTTTTCAATAATATTAATCAAACATACCCTTAGTTGGCATAATCACCCCTCAATCTCCATTTGTGTAAAGGGCATTTGATTACATTCTCTAAAATAAAATAAATTTTAATTATTTAAAAGTATGAAAAGACCATTTTAACCTTTCTTGTAAAACCAGATTGAAGAATGAATTGGATCTTTCATCCACTTCAAAAATCATAATCTTCCTCAAATTCTAATTGAAAATCTTCTTCTCCTTCAAATTTCCAAAAACTATCTTCTTCTCCAAATTCCAAAAACTTGTTTTCTCTTTGACATCAAAAATCATATCTTCTCCTTCTTGTGAGGGCAACAATAATGGAAGATTTTGAATTGAACAAATACATTGATATCTACCAAGGTGACGATTGTTGAGGGAGAGTTTCGAGGTTCGAAATTTGTATTCTTCTTTTCCAAACCCACGATGAGCTCCCATTTTGGATTTTGAATATTAAAGTTCACCTGAATCCATACATTCGGTTAAATCAATGTAATTTTTTTATTTTGAAAAGTTAAGTTCATAGGAAATGGGACTCTGCAAAACACTAGATGTTATTCTAATTGCATTTGGATGTGGAAAAATTTTAATACTTATTTCATCCATGCTTATATATTATACAATTACTGTTCTGGGTTTTCTCACAAAGGATGTCTATTGCCTGGAAGGACATTTCATTTGGATCCATATGATGATTTTTATTATTTCTTGATTGATTGCATTGCTTACTAAAGTTATTTTGTGGAAATTTGAGCTCTCGAACTGTGGATAAATTGGGTTTCGTTGAATGATTGATATTTTGTTTGATTACTGAATATCTTGTTCACTTTTGTATATTTGATAGATTAGATTTCATAGCAAATGTTCTTTTTATAAAAATGCTACATTCTTTACATATGCTTGGCTAATGTTTATATATATTTTTTATAACTGGTCAAACTTGAGATTGGCAAGCACTACTAACTTATTCATCACTCATTTTTATGTATTTATAATTTAAATCCTTTATAAACAATTCCCAAACACGATGAAAATAGTTTGGTTGAATGAAATTGTAAATTTAGTACTGATTTAGAAGATTGTATTTGCATATTCTAATTTTGCTTTATTTAATAACCTTGTCACCCATGTGTCTTGAAGATTAATGCGCCAATTTTTCTATTTTGCCAGTGGTTATGGAAGTTATCATTGCCATTTGTCTATTATGGTGGGGAATTTGTACATTATTTTCAATTACCAACCAACTAAAAGTGTTGTTTGTCTTTGTCATCTAGAAAGATGGATATGTGCTTCTACTTTGTTTTTTTCGTGTAGTGAACGGTAAATGGTTGGAAAATATTGGATGTGGTACATTTGTTTCTTACCTAACATGCTATGAATGGAAGTTAATGTTTTCAGTGCCTATTTTACTATTTTACACCTTGTAGATTCCGAGAATTTTTGAATTTATACGGTATAAAAACAGTTTTCACAAGTGCATTGTATGATATAATCCTATTCTATCCCTTCATTAATTACCATGGAATGGAATCTAGTGTTCACGTGGCACAATAACAAAAATACTTATTGAAGTAATGCATGGAATATTCACTCTTAATTTTACAATATATCTGCCCCTACAGGAAGTTATACCTTTGCCGATAAAATTTCATGTGACAGGTGAGGACAAATATTATATTTGTTAGGTACTGTATTATTTTAGTGTTGAGAACTAATGTAACTTCACAATGATTTTATTGGTCTTACTGCGGGATATTCACTTTGAAGTACGTAGAATTTATGCAAGCAAAGATGGATGTAAATGCAATTCATTTGGATTGTGTACCGATATGATGTAAAAAAATTGGCTGCAGAGTTCTTGGCATGGGACTTTGAGTATTAGGTTGTTTTTTGTTAATTTGTTTAATGTTTGACGATGTTATGTAGTTATTTTGTTTTATTTGTCAAGGACAGTTATATTGAATTGAAGTTTACATATTTTAATGCTTTTGAAACTTTAAAGTTTAAATATCATATATGCCAGTATATTGATATCGTTCTGGACCAATTAAACGATATTTAGGTCCTTACAAGAAAATATAACTACTACTTCACATAATGACGTAGACTTCATTCCCAAACACAAAACGATATTGATGTTGTTCCAATATGAAAATTGCACTGATTTACATAACGATGTTGAAATTATTACTGAATCACAAAACGATATTGATGCCATTCCAGTACGAAAATTACACTGATTTATATAACGATATTGAAATTGTTCTTGAGACACAAAACTATATTGATGTCATTCTAATACGAAAATTGCACTGATTTACATAACAATATTGAAATTATTCCTGAAACATAAAATGATATAGATATCATTCCAGTACAAAAACACATTGCTTTACTAATTTTCATAACGACATTGAAATCGTTATAGACCAATAAAATATATAGAAGTTCTTATGCTGAAAAACTTGCACAACGTGAGCACGACGTAGGGAGCCATGCTTACGTCCAAGGGACTATTTGCTCTTGGATGGTAAATAACTCAGAGGCACGCATACTCCAACATGGATCGTGTGTGTGCGACAACTAAATTTTCTTGGAGTTGACACTTCGGTCCCCAAACTTCTGTCTTCATTCAATGGAGATTTTTTCTCGTGCAATTTCCAAAAAATGATGATAAATCATAAATATAAAAGCCACGAAATAATATAATGAAGCCCTTATTATTTTAACATAAATTTGACGAGATTGAAATCTTTTCAGTTCAAATCATAACTAAAATGACATAGATATCGTTTCCTTTGATACGTAACGACTATTGACCTATAGTTGACGTCTCGTTTTGATTATTACAAACAAATTGTGTTTATCTCTAACAAATTGATTTCGAGTGTCTATGGTGATTATTGAACAAGAATAAAATTGATGACATGAAGATCGAGATCAATAAATTTGCATACAATGATTGATGTGGAAACGAAATTGATCAATCGAGGATATGAAGAATGATATTGAAAAACTCACAAAAAGATACCTGAACGCGAATCGAGACAAAAGTCAAAGTACGGTCAAGCAATGAGTGTCAAGATGTTCAAAACAAAGTACTTAGACTTTTCACAATCATATGTAAAGGTAAAACATTTCAATACTTGGTAATGATTCGTGACGAGTTCAAATTTTTGAATTTACGATCGAAAAATCAAGACAAAAATGTTTTACTTGAAAAATATGTTTTCAAATGTAAAAATTGAAACATGTATTTTTAAATATAACAAATACTTTGAAAAACATTTTTAAACCTCACTCGAATACCTACATTTGATATTAAAAAAAAAATGATGACGTTCCAAGCCAAAATAGCTGTACCAGACGTCCAGTACGCATATCGAACAGCCGGTATGTCTTTTTTGCCTCCAACGGTAAAAAATTTAACCGTTTTGATTTTCTGACAAAATCGGCTAATTGATCGTTCGGTATATACCGACGTCTAGTATGACAGAATTCTTGACCGTTTGAGTTCTATAAATACCTCACTTATTCCTCTTTTGCAACAACTTTTCTTGAGCATTAAAGTGATGCTTTTATTGATCACAACCACCTTATTCTCTATCTTTAGAAGATTAATTCTTGAAAAACTTTTGAGTGATTAATTTTGTGAAAATCCTTATTTCTTCAAAAACGTTTTTCAACCTAACACTTTGAACTATACTCATTGCCATTTATCAAAGTGTTTGCCTCTTCTCTTCTTGTTCTTAACTTTGAATCTATTGTTCGATAAGAAGAGATGATTTTTCTGGTAAATTCATTTTGAATTGTGGGTCGTGTTGAGGTCCCAGAAAGCTCAACATTGTAAAAGGATCGGTACTCCTTGGTTGTAAGTCACTAGAAGCTTTGTAAAGGGTTGGATTGCACCATAAGTCAATCAACATAATGAAAAAGGCCTTGCTCATGCCGGAGAACTTGGTAACGGGGGACAGAGATCATTGCGTTGGATCGAACCTCCATATTATATCGTTTACACTCTATAACCCTTTTACATAACCCTTTTACTTTATGCACGCTTATATCATTTCATTTACATGCTTACTTGTGTTTAGTTTATTTCTCTACTATTTGTATGTTCATTAGATTAAAATCTCGAGTAATTAACAAAAAGCTTTAATAACCAACTCACCCCCTCCCCTTGGTTAGCCTATCTTGGGCTTTCAACGATAATGATATCTTTATGTATCAAACCTACAAAATAACATATGACACAATATCGTTTTAGTATAGTTTTGGTGACATTGATATCGTTCCACTTTAAATCATAACTAACATGACATTTATATCGTTTTATTTAATAGATAACGATATTGATACCGTTATGTATCAAAGCCACGAAATAACATAACGACATCTATGTCTTTCGGTACAAATTTGACTACATTGAGATCGTTCCAGTTAAAATCATAACTACAACGACATAGATATCGATTCTTTTTTATATAAAACGACAATTATATCGTTTTGGCCAAAAACAATGATTCAACTGCCCATGATCACCCGTCATACCTTTGACATACATAGGATGATCGAAAGAGGTCATCAAGTGGGTTCGACAAAAAGAAAACATCTCCATTCACTCTTTCTAAACTGGTGATCATGGACACTCGAATCGTCATTTTAGTCAGAACGATATAATTATCATTTTATATAAACAGAACTGATATCTATATCATTGTAGTTATAATTTGAACTGAAATGATCTCAATGTTGTCAAATTTGTACAAAAACGACGTGAATGTCATTATATTATTTCTATAACGACATTAAAATCGTTCCAGTACAATTTTTCCTACATTGAAGTCTTTTTAGTACGAAACATAACTACAATGATATTGATGTTGTCTCTTTTCATAAATAATAATAGTTATATCGTTTTGGCTCAAGATGCTGAACTGACCTTCCATGGTCATCCGACATGCCTCCGAAAAATGTACAATGACTGAAAGAGGTCATCAAGTGGGTTTGGTCTCATTCAAAAGAAAGTACATACAACATTTGATATTCTCAAAGTTGTCTACTATCTTCGAACTTCTCCAATGAAAAGAAAGTATCTCCGTTCGTTCTTTCTATGCCAACGAGTTGTATCAACCCATTCGATGGCATCAATGAATCGTCCTAGATATGTCAAAGGCATGTCAGGTGGTATAATTATCATTATGTATAATTATCGACATTTTGAGCTAGAACGATACAATTATCATTATGTATGAAAAGAAACTATTACAATATTGTTGCAGTTATATTTACGATTGGAACGATTTCAATGTCGAAAAAATTGCACTAGAACGATTTCAATGTCATTATATTATTTCAACTATTTCATTTAGAACAATATAATTGTCAATACGTATAAAAAGAAACGACATCAAAATTGTTTCAGTAATGTCTTGAACTGAAACAACTTCAATAACGCCAAATTTGTACTTGAACGAACTCCATGTCGTTTTGTTAATTCAGCATTTTGATCAAGAACAATATCATTGTCTTTACATTTGAAAAGAAACGATATCACTATCATTGTAAATATGTTCCAGATTAGAATAATCTCAATTACGATAAATTTGTAATGGAACGACACCAATATCATTATGTTAAATTGATAAATGTGATACAAGTCATTTTATAGACTTTTTTGAAATTTGAGGACTAAGTTGTAAGTTTCTAATAATTGATCCGGGACATGAAACAACTATTGAACAAAGTCAAGCGATTAAAATTGCATGAGAAATGACTCAATTGAACAAAGTATGAAAGTTTGGGGACCAAAATGTCAATTTTCTAAACTATAGGCAGCTTGCACCACAACTTTCATCATGCGACGTACACTTTTTTGGGGTAACAACTTCAATGTCGTTTTGTTAGACTAGAAGGATTTCAATATCGTTATGTGAACAATACAATTCTTGTACTGGATCGATATCAAAATCTTTTTTTTTTTTGTCAGGAACGATTTGACTGTTGTTATGTGAAGCAGTAAATTTCTTCGTGCTGGAACAACAAATGTAACAACTATAACGACATTTGTGTCATTCCACAAAAAAAAAAGATATAAAAGTTTTTTGTTTGTAGAAAAATAAAACGATATCTGTAAGGTGAAAAAATAGCCGTAATGATATAAAATGAGTTCAATGTTGTTCTAATAGCACAAAGCAATAACATCATAAAACAGCAACAAATGATTTTATTATCGTTTCAGTATCAAGACATTGACATTACAATAATTACAAAATGTAATAAATCATTTGTTGATTCAAATAAGTACAAAATAGTAAAACTACATGTCATAACAATATTTCGCAGATTACGGTTCACTACGAGTTGTTTGGCTCCTACAAGTGGAACGAGTATATGACCATTTTTCTTGAACTTACTGCATTCACGAGATGTACAATTATTACCTTCAACAGTTCCAACCCACTACAATTTGTACCATGTAAGAAGGTGTTCAACTTTGTGCCTTTAATAATGCTAAAATCGAAATTTATATCATCAATTACAGCAATAATTGTAAGCTTGGGCAATATTAATGTAAACAAAGCTCCAACATTCACCATCCTTGGACTAGCAAGAGAATTGCCATTTCCAGTCATGCCAATAACCTCCATGGACACCCACAAACAAGAAATGAATATAACAAGTACTTCCATTATAAGAACATGGTCCTCCATTTCCAAGAATCCAAGGATATGAACAATTGATTCTTCAAGTAAAAAAACTATATTTTCAAGAAATCAAGCACATATTAGCAGATTTATCAGGATAAAGAGGCTAAAAAACCTAGAATTTAAATTTAAGCGATCTAAGATTTTCAACACATAGGCTGCCTCCAACCAAGAAGAAACCCAAATATGATTTTAGAATTTCATAAAGGACGGAAGATCATGATAAGAAAAGAGAATATTTGAGATATTGACATTCTGCTAGAAGAAATGGAATCCAAAATTGATTTAAAGCTAAATAGAAATATGAAAGAGGAATTAGGGCAATAATGTCTTTTTGTATACAAGAATATTTTAGTCATTTACAAATTGTATTTTTCATTTTTAGTATCTTTAGGCCTTCTAACTAAAAAATATTGTTGTTAGATTTTTTAAACTAATAATTGGTTTGACTAGGCNTTCTGCTAGAAGAAATGGAATCCAAAATTGATTTAAAGCTAAATAGAAATATGAAAGAGGAATTAGGGCAATAATGTCTTTTTGTATACAAGAATATTTTAGTCATTTACAAATTGTATTTTTCATTTTTAGTATTTTTAGGCCTTCTAACTAAAAAATATTGTTGTTAGATTTTTTTACTAATAATTGGTTTGACTAGGCTTTTTAAATGAAAGTCCCATTCTTTTTCTTGCTTTTGCAAAAATGAAAAAGAAATGGTGAAGAGAAAAGGTAGTTTTTTCATGCTAGGGTGAGGGATGTCAAACCAAATTTTACTTTAGGATATTTATGGTATTTTAAATTTTTAGAAGGGCAAAAAAGTCCAAAAATGATAAAAGTGGCAAAATTATTAAAAAGTGACATTTTTATGGTTGAATTAACAAAAAGTGACATTTGGTGCCATTTCATCTAAAAGTTACTACGAGGGTAGCAATATTTACTATTATTATTGTCCATGGTTAAACTATTTTGCAATTACCATTGCTTAATTTGGTCCATGTGTTACCTGTATTAACAAGAAAGTCGAAATTCCACAATTCACAGATATTTGATGCTTTTAGTGTAAATACGTAATAAACAATTACTTAAACGATGGTGTAAGAATGTATGTTTACGTCTCATTGCTTATGAAAAAAAAAAAAAAATTTAACAAGTCATAAATGCAAGAATTTCAAAAAATAAAATAAAATTTAAATTTAATAATAATAATAATAATAATGAAGAAGAAGAAAAAAATGTATTTGCTGTTGAATTTAAACACCAAAAATATTATTTTATTGATAGAGGATTTTAAACAATATGACACTTGGACACTATTAAAAATAATATTGACTCCACTATTGAGCTACTATTGCACTCATTACTTTTCTCTCACACTCAAATATATATATATATATATAGGTGGTTGAAACTTCCAAAATATTCTAGATTTATCTATGAATGGCGGTGACAAGAAGGAAGCAAAGTAGGTTCTTGGAAAGTACTTCATTGGTAGTGGAATGGAAAATTTTATGCAACATTCTAGGCTCTTCTTCTAATGTCGATGGCTCAAGAAAAATCTGGAAAGTTGATAATCATTCCTTCATTATCCCCTTCAACATCGACTTTTTATTTTAACTCTTTTCTTTTATAACCTCTAGTTGTGCTCGAAACTCTTCAAATTTTGAAGCACTGAGTCCTTTTGTTAGAACATCTGTGACTTGTTTTCTTCAGTGTTGACATGCTTCAAGTCAATCTCCCCCTTAAGTACTTTTTATCGGACGAAGTGATAGTGCAATTTGACGTGCTTCGTTCTTGCGTGGCAGACTGGATTTTCTACTATACGATACTGATTGATTATCACAATATAGTTTTACTACATAACTTACTGGTTAGTGTAGATTCTTCAGTAATTTTGTTAGTCATGTACTCTCTTGATCTGCCATTACTGCTGCTCTATATTTCGCCTCTACAGTTGACAAAAACACGATTGGTTGTCTCTTACTACATCATGAAACTGCATCTGACCCCAGACTGAACACGTACCCAGTTATTGATCTTCATGTATCTCAACATCCAGTATAGTCTGCATCACAATAGCTAACGACTTTGTAATCTTTATTTTTCTTGTAAAAGAGCTCATAATCTATTGCTCATTTTACATACCTTAAGATCCGTCGCTCTACTTCAAGGTGCAGCTTCTTTGATTTTTTCATAAAGCGACTTGCTATCCCAACTACATATGCGATGTCAGGTCATGTCAGCGTCAAGTATATTAAGCTCCCCACCAGTTGTCCATACATGGTTGCATTATCCAAATAATTGCCTTCATCTGCACATAGATTTGAGTTAATCTCGATTGGTATCGATATTGGTTTGTAGTCGATCATACTAAACTTCTGTAAGAGATCTCTGGCATATTTATTCTGGTACAAGAATAACCCTTCTTTTATTCTTTACATCTCATGCCCCTAAAAATGATTTAGCTCTCAAAGATCTTTCATTTGAAATCTTACTGATAGATTCCTCCTGGATCGTTGAACTTCATTTTCTTCGTCTCCAGTGATGATAAGGTCATTCACGTACACTAACACTGTTTTTAGTTTTTCACTTTATGGTTTGATGAATAAGCTCGAGTCTGCTAATGCTACGAGGATCCACTTTGAACTAAGAATTCGACTATTTTACCGTACCATGCTCATGGTGCCTGCTTTAATCCATATAGAACCTTTCTTAGCTTGCAAACATATCCTGGTTTTTCTTTATTCTCGAATCCCTTTGGTTACTCCATGTATATGTCTCGATCAAGTTCTCCATGAAGAAACGCGTTTTTTCAAGTCTATTTGCCACAACTTCTAGGACTTGCTTGCTGCTAATGCTATTAGTACTCGTACAATAGTGGTCTTTACCACTGGACTAAACGTCTCATCATAGTCCGGACCATATTGCTGTGAAAATCCACAAGCTACTAGTCGAGCTTTGTATCTATCGATTGATCTTTTTGGACGTCTTTTTATTTTTATACCCATTTGCAAGATATAGACTTTACTCCATTAGGTATTAACATCAAATCTTAGGTCTCATTTTTCTTTAGAGCCATGAACTCTTCTTCCATTGCCTTTCTCCAATACTTGTGGTAGATTGCTTCTTCAAAGATCTCTGGCTCTTTGATACTATCGTCTTCTTCTACTACTGCATTAGCATACTTAGGGCCTGGTTTTCTTTGTCTAGTTGATTTTCTCAACTGTGAATGTAGGTTTGTTCTCACCTCAACCTTCTCTTGTTGACTTGGCCTTATTTCTTCTGGTGTTCTCTGATGTACAATTGTCTGCCAATGATTTTGTATTGCATCAGTAAACTCCTTCTCGTCACTTAATTCTTGTGCATCTTCTGCTTCCTCAAGAATTGGATGTGCTTTTGTGAACTCCTCTTGTAATTTGTCGTCTATTTCCTTTGGATTTGGTAGCTCCACCCTCTGCGGTATCCACCATGAAGATGCTTAATCAAACACCACATTCCCTGATATATAACATCGATCGATTGTCGAGTCGCAGCATCTCCATCATTATCTTTGACTATCCCCACAAATATACATTTGATTGTCTTCTTATTAAACTTGTTTTTTTTATTTCTTTTCTCCTTTTTTTTTGGAGAACAAAGGAATTGAGATATGATAAATGCATATTATGGACTTATTTAAGATTTTTTTTTACTTATATGATTAATTGAGCAGGTTTCTACCTAATACATGTGTAATTATGTTAGTTGTAGGTAAATCCTCAATATAAAGGCATTAAATGTATTGGCATGAAAAAGGTATTTTTTTAGTATAATTGAAATTTACTCGAAGCACTTAAAGATCAACCGGATTGCAATTGATTAATTGGAAGTGTTGTGTTGAATATTGAAAATGACTTTTATAAATATGCTTGTCCAAAACGAAACTTATATACATTGTACAAAGCAATTGAAAGCGTTGTGTTATATTTACTGGATTAAATTTTGATTTTTATTATACAATAGGGAAGAACTTTGATGTAGATATAATAAATTATAGAATATTGTTATAATTGTCAAAAATGGCATGGGTCAATGCATGTTAGATCTAACAAGTAAAAACTATACTTGCATCATGTAACATTGAGGTATTGAGCAAAATTGTTGGGGATTTAGCTCACAAAATGATCGAGTAAAAATGAAACAAGCACAAGGAAAATATTTACTTCTACAAAAACTATTCATTTGTTTTCTTTCCAATTACGAAATGGCATCCATACTTTCTTTTGATTTACAACTTGATCTTCTCCTTCAATAACAAGCGCAACTGAATTTGTCACATCTTACTTGACTAAGGTGAAGTACCACCCAACTAATGCCATGTTGAAGTGCTATGCTGAAGTGCTATATAGAGGCTAACGTTCATGGCCTAAGTGGAGTGCTATATGTGCTGTAGGAGGGAGCCTCGTCATTCAGCCAAAGACACGACCCACTTCACATCTCCCTTCAAGAGATCTTTTTCATCCAAGATCTTATGAAAGTGATTGATGTGACCTCCTGTAGTACCACAAATGTCAAGTTATGTTAGCCTACCACATAGGCATGTAGACCTAGACCATGCATTAAATGCCACTAGTCGTATGATGTATGACGTGACCCCTATGACAGGACGCGTCGAATGTTAGGATGAAGTCACGTACTTCTTTACCTAACGGCCACCACTTCAGCTAAGCCACTTTAAAAGCTCACTACTCACACAACTCTAGGGTAATGCAATTTTCACTCTCAAATGGTTATAATTGTTCTCTATAATCATATATCTATTCTAGGGGTCTCTATACTTTTGTGACTTGCTCTTCAAAGCTCATTCCACACTCAATATATGTCTTGATTGACTTGACGATCAGAGTGCTTGCAGTCTCCTTCTCCTAACATAGGAGAAAGCTGTGAGTAACTAATGGTTCGTTCAAGTGTATAGAAAATGAACTTACGTGGATGTAAATGGGTTAGAGATCTGTTGGCTACGTCGAACATCCCGTGGAAAATACACTATAACCACGAACATCCCGTGGACAAAGCTTGCCGAAAAAGTGCTTCAACTTTCTCCTTGGAAACTGATTTTGTTCTTGAAGAAAGAACAAATACAAGTTTTGAAGAAAGTAAAAGTGTTTCTAAATATTCTAAATTGATTTAGTGTTTGTATTCCTCAAAAATAGAGTATTTCGGGGCAAAAATCAGCCCAACAGACCCTCACTTTGAAAAGAAAGGCATCCTCCATCATGAGTACAAGCAATGGAGGTGCAAATCCAAGAAGGAAAAGAAAAGTCTATGAAAAAGAGGTCCTCAAAGCCAGTATCATACACTATCGACCTCACCGGCATCATCGTCGAGGTGGATGGGTTGCTGCAAGCTAAACTTTGTCTTATATGGCCAAATTTTATTTTTGAAAATAAATTTGAATTTCTCCATAAAATCACTTTTCTAGTTTCTGTGTGATTTTAAAATTTGAGAATTGCACAGAGGAGGTTGATTTTGAGGTGGGTCAGTCGTCCGTTTGGAGGTTGAAGAAGACGACCATTTTTTCTAAACAAAAGGACTGTTCTTTTCTAAATGGAAGTTTTTCTTAATTGGGTTAATTTGGAATTATATATAGAGGAAATTACAGGTACATAGGTATTTAAGATTCAATTTTCACAAATCCATATTCAAGTTTGACATTTCACAAAACAGGTTTTAAAGAATTAAATAAATTATTTTTTTAATTATATTAACCAACCCGTTTTTTACGTGACGATTGGAGAAAGAGAGTTCTAAAAAAGTAAATACATCTTCTATAACCGCCTAGAACCACTAAACATCATAACTCTTCCTATTCCTAAAAATTCCAAATTGATTCTTACCCAAATCATACCATTTCTCTTCATTGTTGACATCTAACGAAAACCCCAAATCGATTATTTCCTACATTACTCATGGAAGAAGTGAAGGCAGTGCTACGATGAAGGCGGTGGGAAAAAGGAAAGGACCGTCACCAAGACTTCGTTTCAAATTTTGTGAACAATGAAGAGAAGTGATGGTGTTAACGAGAAGTTGTGACTGTAAGCCACAATCCGACGCCGGTGAACAATATGAAACCTCACAACGATCCAAAAGGAAGTCGAAGGTGTCGAAGGAATGTCATGAAGATAATTCGAAACCCATGGTACATCGCGGTCGAAAGTGGAAAAGAGGCGTCAAGAGGAAATCCCTAGAACTCATGTGTACCATCGAAAATCGAAACCGAACAATATAAGTTTTTTGTAGGAATTGTGATAATCTATTGTTGTTTGTGACCTTGTTTTTTAAACAATTGTGACCGAATGTACATGTTTGAATAAAACAGTTTCATCTAGGTTACAGTTCTTGCCCGTCTGTGACCTTACGTTTCTGAGTACGAAGTGATGTGGATAAATATTAATGTACGTGTAATGTTAGTTATTGCTTTATTGTGACCCAGGAATGGAAGTACATTATACCAGAAGATCCACGATTTTTGGAGAAAATTACAACTAATGTGGCAAAAAATGTTCTGTCAAACTTTACATCAAAGTTCGATGAGGGTCAAAGGGCTATCTTGGCGAGAACATGCTTCTTGCACTTCATTTAATGTAATGAAATTATTTTGCAGCCTCAGCTTATACACTATTTGTTGATGAGGGAAGTCAAGCAACCTAATCCCAATGAGATGTTGTTCAAGGTTGCTAATAGATATATGAGATTTTCGTTGCGTGAATTCTTTTTGGTTACTGGTCTTAGATGTATTGGTGATGACTTTAGGAAAGATATTGACAATGTTCCATCTAGGATTAAGGATACATTTCACAAACGAAGATGTGAGGGATGCATTTCTTAACGCGTCTGATGTTGACGATCATGATTCTAGTGAGGATCGGGATTCTATATTTGATTATGTCGTACTTGTTCTCAACGTCATACAAAAAGGTGGTTGAAAATTATTTGTTGACGTTGGTAGATGACTTTGATCTTATGGAGATGTTTCCTTTTGGCAAAGACTTATTTCAAATGTCTTTAAAATCTTTGAAGGAGGGTTTAGGTTACAGAAATCCACGTTACAGATTAAAGGGGTTCTTGGTTGTATTTCAATTGTGGATATATGAGTCCATTCCCAGACTAAATGGACATGTGACGATTAGGATGGGCAACAGTTTTCCTCAAATTGTGAACTGGAGGTCGGACAAACGGCCGTCTACTGTCAAGTTGGATGAAGATGTATTCTCCAATCATGATGTAAGTCTTTATATTTTTCATAGCACAGGTCACAAGGTCACATATTCGTATGAGTAGGTTACAAGTAACTGAATATGCATGAACATATCACGCAATTAGAATCTTTAAATGATCCACCTCGATTAATTTCATATCACAATAAATTTTTCTACATTCAAGTTTTTCGTGAATAACATTTGTGTCGTGTGCATTTTTGTTAAAGCTTGAAATATGTTTTCTTGTTTCGTCTGACATGGAGATGGAGGCTCCATATATGAATGGTGCTCTGTACACCAAACCTCTGCAACCATGTATATCTGAAGCTCGGAACTTTGAAGGTGCAGAGCATGAGAGCGGAGATTCTGGCACATCCCAGAAACGATTGCTGATGATCACAGATGGAAGAAAAGGTCATTCTAGTTATGTTGATAAAGATGATGACGACTTTGTAGTGCCACCATCCAAAAAATAGAGGACACCAAATTTTTCCATCCCCTCCATTGAACAGCAAGCAACACATGATGATTTTTCGATGGGACCACATGTTAGTGACATTTATAGCCCAAGTGAATGGCATGCATCACATGATAATGTCAATACAGTGCCACAGGCAAGTAAAATTCGTATGCCAAGTGAGCCGACGTTGACTCATGAACGAAGTGCACCGCAATCAGATGTAAGTTGATTAATGTCCACGTGTTAAGTCACAAATTATTGATACATTCTAATATCATTACTTCAAACAAGTTCATCACGGGATTGTGTATTGTTCCCATACAGGTGTTTGAACAGTTGAAGGACTTGAATGGGAGAATGTTGGAGATGCAGTCGAAGAATATGGAATTAACTGTGCATCTAAATGATATCAAGTCATAGTTAATGTTAGTGAAGGTGGATCGTAAGAATAAATTGAACCAGATTATCCGAATACAAGGGGAGATTAAATGCGACATGAAGGACATAAGGTCCAACATGACTTTTCTGTCGGATTCTGTGACTGGCTTGATTTCGAGTGCGATGGACACCATCTTGGAGAAGTTGAAGGAGAAGAATAATGGGAATAGTGATGCAATTGAAGAGCAACCAATAGAGAAAGTAAGTATAAATGTGAGTTTCGAATTGTTTCATGGTCTTTTTTGAAGTTTGACATGTAAATTTTGTAATTCCATCAGGTCATAACACATGAACAACCTGTGGACAGGAAAGGAAAGGGTAAGTTGGACATTTTCGGTGTAGTTGACTACCCATATTTTTCTCCAACACTGTCATTTGATTTGGAGATTTCATCTACACCAATCACTTCGGGTGCGGTGAACCTCAATGAAATTTTCTAAACCTCATAAGTACAACGTGTTGATGATGTCATTGCTGGTACGATAAAGCTGGTTAAAACTGAGGTTGTAGATGTTGTGACGACAACGGAAAAAAATCTGGGGACTACGGTATTGCATGACATTTTTTTCATAATTATTATTTGTTGATGAACACAGCGAACATGTCACTTTTATATTTCAAATAGGTCACAATTCACAGGTTACACATATGTTGCTATATGGTCACAGGTCACGAGTCACATGTATATTTCAATTCGATCATAGGTCACAAGTCACAGAAAAATGTCTATTTCAGTTGTGTCACATGACACAGGTCATATATTTCGTATGTCTGTGCACAGGTCATAGGTGAAACTGTTTTGTCAAATTAGACGTAACCAGGTGCACATAAGTATTTTTTGTTTTGTCCTTTTGTAGATATCACCTCCATCGGCACTGTCATCTAGCTTGCCTGTTAAGAGGGCTCCCAAACCAACAAGGCTACTACAATCCCCATACATCACAGGTACTGGAAAACAAAGTAACCACTCAGATGCTGTAATTGTGTTTGAAAACTATGACAAGCCAGCCAATGAGATTGTTGTTGTAGCATTTAAAAACTGGTTCAACCGAGATTACAAATCACAAAACAAGTACGTACTGGTTCATTTTATGTGATCTGTGATTGTGTACTAAAATATTTCTTTACATTTTTTTATCTCAAGTCTCCATGTTCATCTCTATGTCGTAGGAAAAAATTCAACGATGCAGATGATGTGATCCATCCTCCGTTTGCCTTTGGTTCAATAATAGTAGGGTAAAAAACATGGTGGCATGAGCTTGTTTGTTCATATTCATCTCTTTGAAGCATGGTATGTTTTCTAATACAACATGTGTTATGTTCAATGGAATGGGTTACAGGTCACTGCTCGATGAATTTCGTAAGTCACAACTATGCACACAAGTCACATGTACATTTTTCATGCACAAGCCACATGTCAGACTAATATACATTGGTCATAGAATTTAGGCAATGTCAGGATACAAAGTTTGTCCATATCACACAAGTCACAATGTTGGGCTTAGGTTATATATCATGGTCACAAATGATTCTGCCTTGGTCATATAACAATCTGATGAATCCTTTCAATTTGGCAACACATGGATGTATGTTTCTATTATCTACGACAATTTGCAACAAGCAGTTCGTTTGCCAGAGTGCCTGCCACAACGATAGACACATTGTTCCAGGCGAAGATAAAAAATTTGTTTCCCCAGTTCATGAAAGATCCTAATGTGACAATGACAGATTCCTACATTGTTGAAGTTGCCACAGGTGGTCGGATAGAATATAATCGTCCTTGGGCAGATATCTGTTATGTTATGTTGCCAATTTTACCGACCAATCGTACTCACTGGATGCTTGGCTGTCTTGACATAAAAAAATGTATCCTATATGTATTTCATTCCAGCTACAAGACTTACCGTGAGAATATGGTTAATCCAAAGATTGAACCATTTGCAAGAATTATCCCTCGTTTGAAGAGTAGACTAGGCATATGGGAAATAGTGCCTGACGCTGATGATTTACTGGGGATGACGGTATTGGTTGCTGATAATATACCTCATCAACATAATGGGTACAGTTGTGACTTATTTTATTGTTGTTTACTATTACTCTTACTATCTCATTTGTGATATGTTACTGTTTGAATTGTGTACATTCACTATTATAGAATCTTTGTGATTAAGTACGCGGAATACATGCTTCACAATGATATGAAGTCAATGCCGATGACGTTTGATGCTGGCCAAGCTAAGTTGGATATTGCAACATATCTCTTTAAACATAAGGAGATCAAGAATGCTAGAAAGGCAATGAAGGCAAAATGAGTTGTCATTGCAGCAGATTGATAATATGGTGTCATTTTTTGGTGGAAGTAGACGATTATAAATGTTTGATGTCATTAGTAGCACATTAATATTTTGGACATAGTTGATGCCAATGTAACAGACATGGGTTTACATTTGTGAATTTTGATTTTGATGCTACAGACCGAATTTTTACAGGTTACATCAACTACATTTGTTATTTGCATATTTGAATTTTTTGTCACAAATATTTGTACAGGTGTTGAACAAATTTTTGAAATTCGTATTTGGTCGCGAATATGAGCATTTTTTTTATTTTCTTAAAGAAACGATGCCTGAAACAACATGTTGCATACGCTTGAAACAACATGTCACCGAAGCTGTGACCTAAATTTTAAATACAGATTACTATATGCAAACACATTGGTCACAGTGTTACCAATTCGTCACAATGACTTGTGTTATGATGTTTAAAACATGTCACTGCCTGACAATAATTCAATTCGTAGATAACACATACCAAGAAGATAGGTCACAAATGATTGTTTCATTACCTAATGTCATAGATTGTATGTCACAGGTTATCAAGTCATCACTTATCACATGTGCAAGGAACGAGATTTTGGTGACAACTGTTTTTAATGGAACGAACTTTTCAACAAATGATCACAAGTTTGCCTTGAAATGACGCCAATGATAAGAATTATGATTTAAAATTAAATAATAAGCTTTCTAGTCACAATGTTGAACTACAAATGCAATTAATCACAACAGGTCGCAATGTCAAGATTAGGTTGGTATGTTTTTGCTCAGGAGAATCAAGTTGGTGCTCGTTCTACGATTGTGTCCACTTCCTTGGCAATGTCTGTTCACGAAAATATGTTTCGGATATAAATTACCGCAAGTGCACGGTTCGTTGACAAGTAATAAAGTGAAAATCCTAGAATTTCGAATATCGTTCCCACGAGGATTGATTTAATGTGATTTCTATTATCTCGACCTTAATCGAATCTATTAAAT
>CAIGRS010088420.1:0-12534 GCA_903798395.1 Fraxinus floribunda | reverse complement strand
CTCCGACTTGTGAACAATAAAAAAACCACTTCCTCTTTTAATATAGTTTATAGATGTATGTACATACTTAACTTCGATAAACATAGAAAATAAAATTCTTTCTAAATTAATATTTTATTATCTTTATCATTAAATTAATAATTTATTATATATAATATTCCTGCTAAATTAATAATATTTGGTGGTTCCAGCCTTGATGATTTATCAAATTTTTACAGTATAAATTTAATTTATTATAGCTCATTTTTTTTAAAAAAAAAATAGATTTTATATGTAAATTTAATTAAAAAACATTTTTTTATTCATATTAGCTTTTCATAAATTCAATAAAAATTTAACTATTAAATATCTCTTACCCCGACCTCTAGTTATAAATTTAAGAATACTTATTGTTGCGTCCATACTAGTTAAGGCCCAATAGCCTAAAAAGGTAAAGGAAGGGCTATAGTTCATTTGACCGAAGCACTATTGTCGAAGCCCCAATGTATATCTGAGGCCTTATTTCCCAAGCCCAAAAGTGCTAAGCATCACACTCGAAGCTCAATGAACTCAAAATCCACAATTACCGAAGCACCTTCTCCAATGCTGAGGCCCAGAAAAAGGGAAACACAAATGCTTCCAGTCTAAACTGAGGCTCACTAGCGTTTAAATCCGAGGCTCAACCATAACAGATGATGACTGATGTTTGAAGATCTTACAGTACCAAGGATCTTTTTGGAATGACTGATGGGACGGCTGTAATGAATAGAGTAGTCATGTCAACAAAGGGCATGGGTTAGCCGTCCCTCCAAAAGCATTTAAGACGCCCCAAAGCTAGAACAGTCTGACATGACGCCTATGAAATGATGTTTCCGTAAAGGAGATGAGGCCATGTATCCCTGATCCAATGGTCATATTTGTACTACATAATATAAATAAACCCTCTTAGTATCAAAAAAGAGGGTTGGAAGAAGAAACAGAAATATTCTCTCTTTTGAAATATTTTAATCTGAAAAAAGAAGGAGATATAGTGTCGAAGTTTATTCAGCTTTTCTATTATTCGTTCATGATCGTATATTTTTCGTGTTTTTGAATACCAGATCCTTTACATATTAGTCTCGTGTCAAAAACTTATCCCACATTTAATTCTAACATTCCCGACTAGTAATTTGTCAACACATGTCAGAATTAGCTTACCAAAACACGAGTGGGTAGGGTATCTGTTGACACATTTTTTGTGGTCAACAGATTGGCATCGTCTGTGAAAAATCCTACTAAAATAGTGAAAACCACCCTTTGGAAGAGGAAAAATGACATCTTTTGAAATGAGATGAGTTCAGGCCGTGAAACCCCTCCTGGGAAGGTGGGAAATAATCCTACTGAAGAGGTTCCGATGGTGGCCCCCCAGCTTCCTGGCGGTGACCTCACCACTGTTATAGGTGTAGGGGAATGAGGTTAGCAAACCAACTTACCTAGGAAGTAGCAACCATGGCTGCCCACATAAGGAACAATACCCATCAAAACATGGCCATACAGGAACTTTTTACACAAATGCAAGGCCATGGAGGTCTTCTTACCCCCTTTGCGTACCACATTATCCCCATGAGGATGAGGCTCAAAGTTAAAGGGTCCCATCCCCTAGGTGAAATCAAGAAGTATTCCCCAATGAAAGAGAAGTAAGGATGGACCACTCTTCAAATTACACATCCGACCAACCTACCGAGGCCCAGGCAGATATGGAGGACATCTTTCCTTCTGAGTAGGAACATGAGTATGTACCGCAAATATCCGAAAGTGTGTTTGACAGAGTGAGCCCTGCAGGACCTAGGTAGAGGCCGTTCCAACCACCACTTGAGCCAAGAAATAGACCTCAACCACCACCTCCTGAAACTCAGCAGCCGAAAAGAAGGCAGGTATATGCTCGCAGGTTATGGTACATAGAAGAAGGCAACATGGGAGGGAGAAAGTGAAGACCAGACGGGTCCATCACATCTCCCACTAAGATACCAGGTCGATGAGGACGATTCAGATCTCCCAAGGTCATGCAACCTAGATGACGACGATGAAAACTTGTCTTTTTCACAAGAATTAAGGGATACACCTGTCCCAAGCCATTATGTACCACCAAAAATACAAAAGTACGATGGAAGAGGTGACCCGACCAAACACTTGAATGGTTATGAAACACACCTGAACTTGAGAGGTGCGTCCTCTGTTGTCAAGTGCAGAGCTTTCTACCTCACTTTGAGTGAAACAATCAAGACTTGGTACAATAGTCTACCTCCCGGGAGCATCCAGAGCTGGCCACAATTTAAGACTACATCCTGATGAGATTTGCCGTAAGCAAGAGCAGAGAAGCTCCCATCCAACGCCTTTAGGACATGAGGCAGCAGTCTGGAGAAACACTGAAAAGCTTATTAGCTCGTTTTACTGATGAAATGATAGACTGTGTTCAGGTCATGGATCAGGAAGCATTATCCACACCGTGAGGTGGTTTCAACATGAACACCTTATTTTGGAGGGATGTGAAAAATCAGGACCTCTCTAGCTATGATGCTTTACTCGAAACGATGAGACGAGAGATCATTAATGAGAAGTTAATTGACCACTGAAATCAAGCGAACAAGGATCTCCCAACCCCACAGAGACAACGGGAAAAGGGCCAACCTCCCACCTTGTGGACCATCAATAGAACCAAACTGGGAATGAAATCACCCCCAGCATCAGGCAATAATTAGCAACGGCCATATTGAAAGCTATACCCACTTTAGCCTACGAAGATGTGGAGCCTAAGACCAACACACAGTAGAAGAAACCTAGGTATAGGGTCCCTCAAAGAGGAAAAGTCCGGAGACGAGGTCCAATACTCGAAATAGGACAAACACCCCTCAGTATTGCTCTTACCATCATTCTTATAGCCATGATACAACAGACTGTGGAGAAATTTCTCTACATCAATGACAAATGAATGTACAAAATAACCAAAGAAATGTCTGCCTCCATAGAGACACGTCCCCTTCAAGGCAAGATACTTGCCTAGATGCGAAGAGGCAACTTGTCGTAGGGAGTCATCTCCAAGATGGAGAGAAAACTGCAACAGGGGAAGGACCTATGGAGAGGCAATGACAGCGTATGAATCTTCCAATTAATGAACGAGACGCTCCAATCCAAGAGGTCAATATTATTTGTGGAGGACCTTATGTCAGAGGTGATACAAAAAACTCCCAAAGGAACTACGCAAGGGAAGCCATGGTTCCACCAATGACTAATTACATTGTGGATAACAATTCACAAGGGAGACTGTTGTCCCCCATATCCTTCACTCAGGTAGATTCCGAAGGAATACACTATTCCCACTGTGATGCTCTCGTGGTAAAGGAAATTGTAGCCCATAATAGTTTAAAACGGATGTTGATCGATAACAGCAGCTCCGTCAATATCGTGTTTGGAACCACTTTCAACAAAATGATTGTCGATCACGAGGTAACCTCCATCACAATCCTTATATGGTTTCACCGAGGATAGCATTATCCCGAGAGGGAAGATCACCCTTTTCATGGAGATGGGAAAGTCACCTCAAACAACTTTAAATTTCTTGGAATTCCTGATAGTGGATAGCCGGTCGGCTTATCACGGGATTCTAGGGAGGCCTGCTGTGAAAGATTTGTGGACAGTCACCTCTATTCACCACCTATGTATAAAATTTCCCACCAAGTGAGGGTTTGTCACTATGAAGGGTGACCAAAGAGGAGCTTGGGAATACTACATAAATTCCATAAGAAAAGTCGAACCAAGAAACGTCAACATGGTACTCGTAGACGTCCAAATGGTAGATGTCGAAGAACAAAATTAAGGCACGAAGATGTCGAGATGATAGATGCCGTCGAACATCCAACCACGCCTGATAAGTTAGATCCTCGTATCATTGAGTCTAAATCCCAAACCGCACTAGTGGAAGAACTCGAAAGTTTCCCAATAGATCCCTAAGATCCTAACAAAGAATTACTAGTGGGAAAGAACCTACTACATGGGGCTAAGGAAGAACTAAGGGAACTTTTATGTAAAAACTCGATGTCTTTACCTGGAGGCATGAAGATATGATAGGCATTGATCCAAAAGTCAGCAATCACCACCTGAAAATTGATCCAAGTGCAAGCCCGCACAAACAAAAAAGGCGAGCCCTTAATCCGAAAAGATATAAGGCCCTTAAGAAGGAAGTACTAAAATTAATCCAGAACGGATTTATTCGAGATGCAGTCTACCCCAAATGGGTCTCCTACCCGGTACTAGAAAAGAAACACAATGGTAAATGGAGAGTGTGCATTGATTTTTCTAATCTAAACCATGCCTGTCCAAAAGATAGTTTTTCCCTTTCGAGAATTGACTAACTTGTGGACTCCACCGCTGGGTATGAACTCTTAAGCTTTATGGATGCTTACTCAGGCTACAATCAAATCCCCATGCACCCAGCAGACGAGGAAAGTACCTCATTCATCACGGATAGAGGTCTCTATTGCTACAAGATAATGCCCTTCGGTCTAAAAAATGTCGGTGCCACCTAGCAAAGGCTCGTTAATAAGATGCTTGTCAACCTTATTGACAACACCATGGAGGTCTACGTAGACGATATGCTGGTAAAAATTCATAAAGCAAGTGATCATGTGAAGCACTTGGACGAAACCTTTTAGATTCTACGAAGGTATAGAATGAGGTTGAACCCCCTTAAATGTGCATTTGGGGTTGCTTCCTACAAATTCATGGGATATATGGTAAATCAAATGGGAATAGAGGCTAATCCAGAGAAGATATGGGCATTGATTGAGATGAGGTCACCATAAAAGCCCAAGGAAGTGTAGAGTCTCACTGGGTAAATAGCATCTCTAAGTCGTTTCGTGTCCAAAGCTACTGATAAATGCCTACTTTTTTTCAAATTTTGAAAGAAGGGAGGGGAGAAAGTCTCAATGGACTGAAGAATGTGAAGGGGCCTTCCAGGGACTGAAGAAGCTTCTAGGGCGAGCTTTTCTTCTCTTAAAGTCCAAGTCTGGAGAAATTTTGCAACTTTATTTGGCTATTTCCAATGAAGCCAATTGCACCGTTCTCATACGAGAAGAGAAGGCCCTTCAATGGCCATTTATTACATAAGTAAAGCACTAGTGATAGCAGAAACCCGATATCCAAACATGGAGAAGTTGGCCCTTGCACTGATCACAGCTTCCAGAAAATTGAGGCCATACTTTCAAGCTCACACAATACATGTGTTAACCAACTTCCCACTCAAGAAAGTGCTTCAAAAACCTAATGCATCGGGAATGTTGTTGAAGTTGACTGTTGAATTCAGTGAGTTCGATATTACCATAAATCACGAACAGCCATCAAAGGTCAGGCCCTCATCGATTTTGTGGTAGAATTTGATAATGTCCTGAAAATGGAAGAAATAATGGAGCCAACCGAGCCTCCCACTTGGGGTTTATTCATCGACGGTTCGTCTGGGAAAACGGTCTCAAGTGCATTTGTGGTTTTGATCATCCCCGACGGATACAAGTTCAATAGTGCGATGAGATTTGGATTCAAAACCACCAGTAATTTAGCCGAGTATGAGGCACTATTAGCTAGCCTGAAGTTAGCTAAAGAAATGCAAGTGAAGTGGTTACTTGTTAATAGCAACTTCTAACTGGTAGTCACCCAACTTAACGGCAACTTCGTTGCAAAGGATAAGGTCATGGCCGCCTACCTCAAGTTGGTGATGGATCTACTCCCAACTTGAAAAATTGAATTAGCTAGTAGTAAAAACTTTGAGCTACTAACGATGGATAGAGCATCTCTCAAAACCATCCATTTCTAAAGTAAAGGAAGTAATGTAGTTCGAAGGAGAACCTATATGGATGCATCCCATAAGGGCTTTTCTTAAAGACCAAACTCTCTCTACTAGCAAAGAGGAGGCATACAAACTCAGAAGAAGGGCAGCCTATTTTGTATTTGAGGATGATGTACTCTATAAAAGGAGATTCTCCATGCCTCTCCTCTGGTGCATTGGGGAAGGAGAGGCTACATACGTCCTCCGTGACATACATGAGGAAGTATGTGGTAATCACGCCAGAGGGCTTTCATTGGTACAAAAAGTACTTCAACAGGGTATTACTGGCCCACTTTGAAGAATGAAGCTAATTAAATGCGACAAATGTCAGCATTTCTCTCTCATTCAGAGATAGCCTTCCCAGGAGCTAAATCCGGTATCCAGCCCCTGGCCATTCGTAAAATGAGGTATTGATCTTATAGGTCCTCTACCCATGGACAGGGGAAGCACAACTTTCGCTACTGTCACAATCAACTACTTTACAAAATGGTTCAAGCCGAGCCTCTAACAAAAATTACAGAAGCCAACACTTCTAAATTCTAATGGAAAAACATTATATGTCGATTCGAGATTTCCCAATCAATTATCTCTAACAACGAACGTCAATTTGACAACAAGAAGATCAGGGACTTATGTGAAGAGCTTAGCATCAAAAATCATTTTTCAACACCTCATCACCCTCAGGCAAATGGACAAGTGGAAGCTATGAACAAACCATAAAATATACCTTAAAGAAGAAGCTTGACGTCTCCAAAGGAGCGTGGGTGGATGAATTGCCACAGGTGTTATGGGTAATCAGCACTACGAGTCGAACCCCAACACGAAAAACCCCATTTTCTATAGCTTACGGTACAGAGGCAATGAGTCCGGTGGAAGTCAGCCTACCCTCACCCCGTCGATTGCAATTCAACGAAATATCCAACAAGGAATTGAAAAGGTACGAGCTGGATTTTATCGATGAAAGAAGGGATGTATCCTAAGTAAAGCTTGCCTCATATTAGAGGAAAATGATCTGTCACTACAATGTAAATACTCAGAAAAGATCATTCCATGTAAGTGATCTCGTGCTTCAAAGGGTGTTCATGTCTTCCAGAGAATCGAGAGCAGGCACTTTGGGTCCAAATTGGGAGGGACCTTACCTCATCAAAGAAGAAATACGACCAGGGACTTATTGGATAGAATACTTGAATGGGAAAGTACAACCGTACTCGTGGAATGTCGAACACCTAAGAATATATTATTAGTAAACAAGTGTAACTAGATGAATCCTCACAGCCTATTTAAATATTTTTGAAGTTTAATGAAATGATGTTATTAACTATGATGTATATGAAACAAGCCTCCTTTGACGAAGCTAAATATCATGGGAGAAGCCTCCACATGAGTGCACCATCCACCATGTGGGGAAGCGTGGGCACTTCGAAAGGAAGGATCTGATCCTAATAGAGGTAACCTCACTGATCCTCTAAGGTGTACATCACAAGCCTCCTATGACGAAGCTAAACGTCATGGGAAAAGCTTCCACATGTGAGTACCATCCACCATACAGGGAAGTGTCTGATCCTAACAGGGATTACCTCATTGATCCCCCGAGGCGTACATCGCATTAAACATCTGAAGTTATGTTGAAGTTCTTTTACTTGTGTCCATATTCGGATCAAGATATGCTGATGTGCATTTACTTGTGTTCATGTTCAAATTATTCAAGTATGCTGAAGTGCATTTACTTATGCTTTCGAACTATGCTGAAAATTGAATTATAAGTGAAGAACAGGAAATAAAAACAAGTACTGCATTGATATAAAGTTTGTACAAAATAAAGGCATCGACCATTTGATTTAACAAAAAAGTTATACAAAGATCCCTATTCTACGGTTGGGGCTGCTGATGGTCGGATATCTGTGAGCTTGGTGCTTCCACAGTAGTAGCCTCTTGACCCGAGGCCTCTTCTAAAGTATCCTCCTCGTTTGCCTCTACTGCATCATCCATAGGAGCTTGAAGGACTTTATCCAAAAATCCGACTCTAAGCTCAGAAGTGTTAAATTCTGGATAAAGGTCTCGTACCCTATCCATTACTTCAGCATAGGCAAACCGACGCCAATACACGTCGAAGCTCTGATACTCCTCGATTAGGTAGAAGTTGGCAATGTACTCCTTAACTGCCTCATCCTCTACCCTCGTAGTATCAGCCTTCGAACGTTGGACCTTCCCAACATAGTCCCTTATTTGGGTCTCTAAAAAGTTGTTGTCGTCCTTGAGCCCCATTATTTCTAAGTTAGCTTTCTCCAAAGCTTTGGATGTCAGCTTCTGATGATTGTTTGAGATTTCAACCTTCTTTGTCAAGGAAGCCACCTCGCATTAGGACTCATGAACCTCCCTCTTTAGAGCCTCAATCTCTGCCAAGGCAGAATCTAACTTAATCACCTCTTCAGCTCGTTGGGCTCTCAGTTCAACAGATTTTGCATTTATTTTTTTTACTTCTGCCTCCGTTGAGGCCAGTTTCTCCATTGATGCTCTGATGCAGTTCTGGATACCTTTAAGAACTTCTTGACATTCCAATGCAACTCCTAGGGCTCTGGCACTTTGGCACACAAGTGTGGCTGTGAGGTCAACCACGTCGTAGGTGGAAACATAGTCCCTCCACCTTTCAGTCCAAAATTTGTAAAAATTGGCAGTGGCGCCTCGAACATGTTCCAGCAGCAACTCCATCACTACTAGGGAAATCTCCTCATCTTGCCCAACCAAAAACCTCCCAAACTTTCCTGGAGTTCTCACAACCTAAGTCTTCTTCTTGGAAGCCTCGGAGGTCTACACCATCTCTTTGGAAACCTTTTCATTGGCCCTCACCTTCTGGGCCTTGAAAAAATCAAAAGACGTTTGCATCAGTTTTAGAGGAGATGGAGGCGGAGGCAGAGCTGGTTTACCACTTGGGGCAATAGTGGTCCCAAACTTTTCAGGGGAAGGATCGTCCCCTTAGGTCAACTTCATTTTCTTCTGGGCCTCCTCCACCTTGCCTTTGCCCTTATCATGGGCCCCATCATCTTCACTTTTCTCAGCATGCTCTTTGCTGAGACGTTCCAACTTGTTTCTGGCATGTTTGGCACCACCAGAAGAAGGCTTCGGCGCCCTGGAGCTTACAGTAGAAGTAGCATTTAAAATTGAGGCCATGTTTGGAGTAGGGTACTTCCTCTTCCCCAAATTGTCTATAGGTTAAATATCAACGGTTAATAAACGCACAAGGTAGTGCAACTTTCTAAGTCGAAGATTTCAGTTTCTTACCTTTTGAAGCCATTAGACCAAAGTCAAGAAAGAACTTGTTCCTGTCAATCAAACGGTGGAAGTGGCATGAACTCAGGGGACATCTATAGATATCTTCAATAATGTCCCACTCTACTTAGGACAGCTCAAAATCGGACCTCGAATCTGCAACAAAACAAGTAACACATCAGACTGCCAACCTAGGTCAGAATGGTGCAAGCTAGGATTTGTCCCCTTTGACCATTTGCCATTTTCCCTTCACCCAGAACAAAGATTCCTTCCACCCCTTGATGTAAGTGGGAAGACCTACTACGAAGGGGGAATGGGCTCTCCAAGGTATGATATAATACCAATTCTTGGACTCTCATTTCCCCAATACCCTAGTTTGAAATATGGTTTGTTGAGGGGAATGTCCTCACCAATGGAGGTTTCCTTCCATAGGAAATATGCCCCCACTAGCTGGTTCCACCCATAAGGCAATATTTGGGTAGGAGCCAGCATATAGGACCTCATTATCACCCTAAAAAATGGGTATAGAGAAAAATGCATACCTACTTTAAATAGATATTCACTAATAGCCACACATCCCGACATCAGATAACATGCTAGTTCATAGGCTTTGGGTACTAACAATTCTACAAAATCAGGGAATCTATACTTATCCTTAATTTCAACCAACTTTTCGGAGGTCACCAGGGAAGGTATCCTAGTAGTCCCTTACCCAGCCTTATAATCTATGAGGGCCTCACTCATGGAAAAATACTCATCCTCTGACCCCCCAGAAGAACCTCTCACTCTAGCCACTTTAACCCTCCTATGGGTATTACTTAAACTAGACACCATTGATGAACAGAACAAAAATATGATGGCGAAAGCATACAAGAAAGGATATAAGGATTGAGGAAATTACCTAAATTGAAGAAGCTCTAAAGAGGAGGCATCGTCGAAGGAGAAAGGAATGATCGAAAAGTTGAGGAAATCAGAAGGGATTCAAAGATTTTGCAAAAAATAGAAACCGACGTATAATGAGGATTTTACCTTTTATATGGGAGAAAGATGATGCTCAACCATTAGATCGATGCTTGCTTCATCTGAAGCATCTATATAAAGAATTGAATTCAAATAGTTTCCTTATTACGCCTCAGACTAATACCTGCTTTTCACGCACGAGCTTCAATGCATTAGCCTTGAAAATTGGTGGAATAATCATTACACATTTAATTAAGTAACGACTGGACGTGTATTGGAAATCGTAACAATACGAATGTCTTATCTTAGAAAGGTGCAAGAACATCAAATCATTGGCACATTTCTCAACAGCCAGCATTATAGTCTACCATGATGGAAAGTAGTCTCGGCAGCGTGGCACCTCATTTCGAATGAAGTTCACCAAAATAGGAGAGAGCTTCGACAGTTCAACACTTCACAACTTTGGCCCGAAAGGGAATGCATAGTCCCATCTTCGGCTTAACGGATGTTCCATTCACTTCTCTGCTGCATACGCGGACCTGGTTCAACGTCTAACTCCAACTATGACATGAATATCTATACTTGGAGTTGGGGGATTATTGTTGTGTCCATACTGGTCAAGGCCCAATGGCCCAAAATGGTAAAGGAGGGGCTACAGCCCATTTAGCCGAAAAACTATTGTCGAAGCCCCAATATATATCCGATGCCTTATTTTCGAAGCCCCAAAAGTCCTTCCTAAGCGTCATAGCCGAAGCTTAATGAACTCAAAATCCACAATTATCGAAGCACATCCTTCGATGTCAAGGCCCAAAAAAAGGGAAATGCAAACGCTTCTAGTCCGAACTAAGGCTCACTAGCGTTTAAATCCAAAGCTTAACCATAACAAATGATGACCCACGTCTAAAGATCTTATAGTACCGAGGATATTTTTGGATTGACTGATGGGACGGCTGCAATGAATAGAGTAGTCATGTCAATAGAGGGCATGGGTAGCGCCCCCTCTAGAAGTATTTAAGACGCCCAAAGCTAGAACATTCTGACATGACCCTATGAAATGATGTTTTAGTAAAGGAGATGAGGCCACGTATCCCCGATCCAGTGGTCATCATTGTACATGTAATACTGTAAATAAACCCTCTTAGTATCAAAAAGAGGGTAGGAAGAAGAAAAACAGGAAGATTATCTCTCTTTTGGAATATTGTAATCTGAAAGAAGGAGATATAGTGTTGAAGTTTATTCAGTTTTTCTATTAATTGTCCAGATCGTATCTTCTTCGTGTTTGTGAATATCAGATCCTTTACATATTAGTCTCGTGTCAAAAGCTTCTCCCACATTTCAATTCTAACATTCCCGACTAGTTATTTGTCAACACGTGTCGGAATTAGCTTATCAAAATACGATTGGGCCTGGTATCTGTTAACACATTTTTTGTGGTGAACATTTATCCATTGTAAAATCTATAATCGAAAGCAACAAAAAAGCGGTACTTCAATTATTCCGTGCAAAAGTCTCAAAATAGAAAATCGAGGATTGAATGCATTGTGGGTCAACCAATTTTGAGTGGAGGTGCATTTAGGTTCATCTTCTACATAGTGCAATTAAATCACTTAACTTCGATTTGCTTACAGATTTAGTCATTCATCTTAAATTTTGTTCAATCAAGTCGCACAATTTATTGCAAATCTAGTTATTGTATAAATTGTCCCATCAATTTAAACTAATGTCATACGATGACTTGTACCTTAAAATTAACAAATGACCATCATATATGTTCACGCCACGCGATAATGCACATCACCCATCCTAAATTATTTTCTTAAAAAATTCATATAAACTAAAAGTATATCTTTAAACTTAAACTATTTATTATTAAATAACGTCAAGATCAACATATATGGTCATTACATGAAATAGCCATTGTACACATTATTTCTGAAATTCAAGTTAGCCCCTCTTTGATCCTCATTTTTGGAGAAAAAATGTATTTTGGAATAGTAATTTTTTGGAGAATATATGGTTAAAAATAATGAATTTTTTTCAATTTGTGTGTAAAATTATTTTATTGGAGAATGTGATTGAAATGAATTTAGAAAAAATATTTTTTTAAAAAAATGGAGTCCAAACATAGGCTTAATACATCCTTGAAACACTTGACCAAAAGGGATTTGAGAAGTAAATACGAAATTCTCAAGAAATTGGAAACAATTAATCATTTCTACGCAGCTGTTAATGTAGATTTATCTTCGCTAGGATAGGCAAGTAGTCCTTATTTTTAGGGAAGAGTGTATAATAATCTATAATTCATTTTTTTTAATTAAAAGATAATAATATCATTCTTTACAATGTTTAGTCCTTTTCAATATCTCTTTCTATATATAAAAAGTGTCTATCTAACGGAATTTCTTGGTTTAACGGAAAAACTAACGGAATTTCTTGTTTTAACGGAAAATCTTTTTTCATCACCCCTTACTTTC
>CAIGRS010088412.1:0-11337 GCA_903798395.1 Fraxinus floribunda | reverse complement strand
AATTTACACAATTATTTTTAACATTACACGTTCAAACCCACTAGTAATTAATAAATTAGCCAAACTTAGGTTAAATAAGTAAACTATAAGAAAAATAGCATTAGCATCTTAACTGTTTTGAACTCTAAATACTGAGAGAACATGCTTTTCGACAAAAAATAAAAAATAAAAAAAAATACAATTTTAATTTTCCTTGACACTTGAAAATTTCATCTTAAAGTTTTGCCTAATTTCAATACAAAGTGTTATAGCTTATAGGAATTCAGAGAAGTTTGTCCTAAATTTATCTTCTAGAACACACGCTTTGACAATTGTGATTATTGTTAATGAGAAAAGTTTGTGATGAATACTACCTTTAAGGTCCGTTTGATTGTAAACGTAGAAAATTAATGGAAAGAAAATAAATTCTAGGAAATTAAATTGTCTAAATATTGTTTTACTGAGAATTGTAATTAACTGTGTTTGAATAGTATAATTTTCCACCTGAAAAATGTTGAAAGTTTGGTGTCCGTTTGGCTTTATTTTTCATGAAAATCGTTAATTAAAGTGATAATTTTTTTTACCATTGGGTCTAAAATTTGTTTCACTTGTCAAAAAAAAATTAACCACTTTCCATGAAAAATCAATGGTATCAAATAGGGCTTAAGCGAAAATTCTTCGACCGAAAAATACGAAAATCTCACGTACGTTTCGCAAGACTGGGGAAGTAAAGTTGACTCATTATTGCGAATATGGGGAAGTAAACGTCTCAAATTTCCAACTTATCAACTGAGAAACTGTCAACCTCTCCTTCCCCCAAAAGTCATATTCATGCATTTTTTTTTTTTTTGTTGTTGAAATAAAATACACTGTAATTTCTCATTATTTCCTCGAGTTTGTTTGCAAAAATATGCTAAATTATTGGTAAAAATTAAGCCTTTCAAATGTTAATGTAAAACTAGTAAAGTTGAAAGCAAATTCAATTAATTTAAAACATAAAGAAGACGTGAAAAGCAAAATGCTGAAAATGTGCAACAACACTCTTTGATGCACGTTATTGAGTGGAGAATGCATTTTAAATAATGATGTGATGGAAAATATATGGTTAAAAAATAAGGAAAAACTTTGAATTTATGTATAATATTATTTTATTGATAAATGTGGTTGAAAATGAGTTTTGAATGAATGAATTTTTGTAAAAATGTGGATCAAACGAGGTGATAATAAAAGTACGATTGTGCTAATGGACATCACAATTTACAGCTTTGTTTACCAGTAAATGATGTGATGAGATTTAATTGGGTCAAAATTTCATAGAAAAAAAAAATCACCATTTTCTTTTTTGACACCTTATCAATTTGTAAAAGATTATGTAAATAGTGATGTACAACAAGCATTTTTCATAAAATGAAAGAAAATAAAACTACCTCTCGTCAAGGTTATTTTTGGTACATTGTAATTCGATACCATTATAATAAAATATAATCTTTGACTGAATTTGTGTTGTTTAATTCGATGTAAGTCACCAAGCGACAAGTCTCTTCAACCTTTTTGCAAGTCACTCGACTGGATAGATATCATTAATCACTATGACAATAACCTAACATTTGTCTCATTATTTTGTGTGTGCTCGCACGGTGTAATATGTCAATGTTGCTTATAGGTTGGGGCATCGAGTGGATCGATCAAAATATTTTAATATCCGGAATTACCCATTAGATTTCGATTATTTCGTAAATAGAACCATTAGAGTCTTTGTAAATACTGGAACTAAATACAAAATCGAATTGTTGGTTCCAGTTCGATTTCTGTTTCGGTTCTACCCATAACATTTTTCATATATATGTAATAAAAATATTCATATAGGTCATTTCAATACATATAATTCAAACACTACTACTCGAAAATATTTGTCCAGTTAAGAAATCTTCAAGAAGCAAAATAGTGGATACTAATAACCACGAAAATAAAAAAAGATTTAAACAAAAAAAAATATATAATTTGAGAAAAAAATATTTTTTCTTAATAAATCTTATCTGATCTATAAGCGATGCATATTAGAGCATATAATTTAATTATGAACAATACTTAAATTCTTGTACTCTCAAAACGAGCTAACATAAAAATACTAATTAAATATATAACTATATAGTATCGAATATTTATGGTCCGCGTAGAACTTGTTTTGTTTGAATTAAAAATGAAAACTTATATTTAAAAAGAAAATCGCGAACTCTAGATAACAAAAAGAGTAAACCACTACCAAAGCAATGAATATGTCAAGTTCAATTACCATGCATTATGAAAAAAACTGAAAATATTTTAAGTTTGTAAATAATGCAAGAAGGTAAAAAGCTCGAATTGTAAATAATGAACGTTTTGGTTCATCAATTTACACCATAACCGAGCTTGAACTTTTTAATTCATTAAAAGCTCAAATTATAAAGATTAACATGTAATAACCTTTGAAATGTAGCAATCTGATGTGAGGAGAGATGTAAAAAAGTATGGGCCATTCTAAATTTTTTAGGATTAGAATCTAGAGGTTTAGATTAATTACTGTCCAAATTAGGATTTTTAAGTTTTATATTTTTTTTTATCTAACTTGTAATCGTAAATAAAAAATTATATGAAAATTGATTCCACTTGAATACCTACGGTTTCGATTCAAGAACCAAGAAGCCAATTGAAACCTTATCGAGTCTAAGTTTCGGCTCGATTTCAATTCGGAAGATTAAGTTCAGATTAAAATGCCCAGGCCTAATTGATTAACATAAACTAAGTAATAGCAAGTAGATCAATTATATATATATATATAGATGAATTATTAGTAAAAGATATAACCAATATATTATGACAAACCACCCCTTAGGAACAGCCAGCATTATTCTTCTGACACACACTAATTTGTGGCTTGCTAGTAATTAAGATATCTTGCAGATCATCATAGGCACACCAAATTCATAGGGAGCAAAACTTAAAACAAATAAATGGTACATAATTTCTTTGAAAAAAAACAAATACCAAATCATATTTCCTTTAGCAAGATTCATTTTCCAGCCCCCAATAACCCTTCAACTCACAAGCGAAACAAGGGTAGCGGCGCCACCGTCTGCTGTGCAACTTGAATATGTTCACCACCCTATCCTTGGTGGTCGACCGCCCACTGATATGCAACAGTGTCACCAGTCTCTTCACTGTCCCACATACCAACAATTCCTCCAAAACCCTTTCTGTGGAATGAAAATTGCAAAGCAACCATACAATCTTCACGCCAATATTTGTTGCAGCATCTGACACATTCAACAGTTTCTTGCATATGGCTGCCATTCCTAGATCGTGTTCAATAAAGGCCAATCTTCCTTCAGCGCATTCACATATAAGTTTGATTAATTGCATAATTTTCTCACACTTTGATCTGTTTGAGTCTGGAAGAAGCTCGATCAGTGTACAAACTGCACCAGCTTCAATGGCTTTTAGTCGACTTTTCTTCGACGCATCCAAGATTCCTATCAGCACTTGTAGGGCACATGAACTTGCCTTTGTACAAATTTCATCTGATGTTATTTCTAATAAGGACTTGAAGAATTCTATACCTTGATCTTGTGCAACGTAATTCCAATGACAATCAACTTTAGCCATGTTCTGAAATATCGAAATGGTACAAAACCGCGCCTTGCCACTTCCTCTTTGAAGCATTATTGCCATGGATTTCATACACTCAGGCTTCATCAACAACTGAATTGACTCATCATCTTCTTCTTCAGAAAATGGTAGAAGCTGCAGAACCCCTAAAGCTTCTTCACAAGCCCTAAAGGTTATGAGATCGGAGCTTTCGACTAACACCTGTATAATTATCCTAACAAGAACCTCCACACCTTCTGATCTCTTGAAATCAGCCTTTATTACATCTCCTATTTCAAGAATAGATTTAAGTTTCTTCAAACAACTCACCTTAAACGGGGTCGACTCGATCGTGCCAAGAATTGCCATCAGTTCATCATGTTTGAGCGAATGTCGGCCTGCTGATGATGAACTGCATGATTGATCACCAGATTGAGCATTTCTCCATGCAAGAATCAGCCTCTTGAGAGTATGATTTGGAGTCATATCCAAACTCTCAATACACTGCATTGTAGCAGGACATATGTTCTTCTTGTATGTACAGAACCATCTTTCAATATTTTTTCTCTCGTATGTGACCCCTGTGGAGATTGTTACAGGATCCTTCATGAGCTCCATGGAAATGGGGCATCTAAAATCTTGAGGGAAATCCATGGATGGATTTTTCTCCATATCCATTGAAGCTGATTGAAAATTATAATTTTTTTTATATAGTGTAGTAATTAGCGTAAGATGTGGGGAGATGGAATAAATCAAAGTCAATACTGCGATTACGAGCTGTCTAGACATGGAAAGGGACAAGCGGGGTAAAAATATTGCTAAATTAAAGTTTTCAAACCCCATTTTTGTGCGTCAGTTGCAACATGACCCCCAATGTTTTATCTTTCTTTCCTTTTTTTAAGCCTCTTCTGTTTTACTAGTATTGTTTTCTTTTCGCGACCTTTTTTTTTTCCTGTTCGCTTTTCATTCAAATTTACTATGTACAATAGTAGTTGACGTTATTCATCTCTCTCTCTCTCTCTCTCTCTCTCATGTCATTTACCTATTTCTCATTTTTCACTTAAAATTATTGGACATTTCAATTTTCGATATTTTTCCAAAACATAAATACTTTAAAATGGCGAGTTTGGAAATTATTATTATTTTTTATTCCAAAGCGTTGATTATCTATATTTCATCAAACATTCCATATGGCCGTAAACACTCATTGTCGACAACTAATTTGACAACCAATGTGCTGTCAAGATCTCAATAATAAATTTCAAAAATTGTTTTTTAAATTAATGAATATACTATTTAACAAGTTACAAGTTGTAAATCGAATTGCACAAGTAGCATGACTTGAGAGAATGTGTGTGCATGTGCGTGTAATAAGCACCAATACTTATTTTATGTAAGTACTGGTGACGTGCCATATAAATTCATCAATATATATAATTTGTATTTCAAATTTTATTGCCGATTCAACTGACTTCTTGTTTTAATTTATAAAATCCCCTCGAGTTATTAGAATCTTTTTTAGTAAAAGGGTAAATTAGCATTGAGCTAAAAACATTAGGACCATTATAAAATATACCAAAACTGAAGGGGCCAAATTCAAGTCTTCCCCTGGGAGGGTTGACTTTAAGACAATATATTACTGTTGATTTAACTTTATCGCATGACATTGTTATAAATGATCAGAAATTAAAATTGTTTTCACAAAGCAAGGTTACAAAATTCCGTCGAGGACTGCAATTCACGCGTTATCATTTGAAAACACATAGAGGCTGTTGAGCGGCCCCTCTCTTTCAAATATAAAGAATAAAAATAATTAAATAAATTGTAATGAGAGTTGATCTATGTAGTTTACCCACACATGAACACAAGAATTCTACAATTTAATTTCTCTACAGTTTGCATAAAGGTGTAGACATAAATAAATTGAAAAGAATAACTTCGATCTTGACATTTTAAGTAATCTTTCAAAGGTTTGAATTCAGAAAATAATTGTTTTTGATAATCTATTTTTTTTTTATTATTATTAATGATTTATTTATCACCATAAAATCTAACGTCCGGCCATCTCAGATTCTGGATACTCGCGAGATTTTTCAAATATAAAGAATAAAATTTGTTAAGTTTTATTGTAATTGACAAGTATGTGAACAAAAAGAACTGAAATTAATAGGATATAAAAGTCAATGAGTAAGTTGCAATTTGTATAAGTTGAGTTGTATAGGTTCTAGGGTTCGAGTATCAAAAGAGGAGAAAAGCGGCGTCGCAATTTCGTTAGCTCATTGTCATGTCTTCGCTCGAGCGACAGAAACATGCGGCATGCCTTGTTCCAGCTCGAGCGACAACCTGTCGCTAATCTCTCGCTCGAGCGACAATGTCATCCAGAAAGTTTTAATTCATGTTGTTAAGACTTTTTGTCCGACCCATTCAACCTTAAACCTACAATATATATACCAGCACGCTTTTGAACGATTTTTTCGAAGGTTAAACATTGAGAGAACTCATATTGCACCATATCTTCTTCATCAAATTCATCTATAGCCTTCAACCTTTGAAGTTTGAGTTGTTCTTGGAGGTGAAAACTTTAAATTCACTTAAACCAAACACCAAAACCATTACTCCCAAAACATCGGTCAGAATTTTGAAAATCAAGGGAAGGTGACTGGAGTTCCAATTGTTGGAGAACGTGAAATTCCTCATTGATCCGTATGAGATAGACGAATTCACAAAGTTGGGAGTTGGTGTAGGAGCAAGCATTCTAGGAGGGCTTTGAAAATTGTAGCCGGGAGTTGGTGCAGGAGCACACAATCCAGGAGGATTGTGAAAATTATAGTCAGGAGGTTAGAAAGCACTAGTTGTAGTCGTGTTTGACGGATTGTAAGTTTAAATTCGTTTATAGTGAATTTTTGACTGGCAAAGTGCTTAAGTTTTTACCCAATTGAGGTTTCTTCGTGATCATTCTGTGCGTTATGTACTATTTTCATGTAAGTGCAGCAGTTCAACATAGGGAAATTTGATTGATTGATTAACCATCCAAAGATAAATAAAAGTGACTTGTTGCTATTTAATTATTAGTTTTTTTTAATTCCGTATAATCACCTATTCACACACCCCCTCTAGGTATAATTTGGATCAAACCTTGTAATTTCAAAATTAATTAAGTGAATTGTCATGAGAGTTGATCTAGTTTACCCACACACAAACACAAGGATTCTACAATTTAATTTCTCTAAAGTTTGCATAAAGGTGTAGACATAAACAATTTGATTAGAATAACTTCGATATTTACATTTGAAGTAATTTTTCAAAGGTTTGAATTCAGAAAATAATTGTTTTTGATAATCTATTTTATTATTATTATTAATGACTTATTTATCACCATAAAATCTAACGTGCAACAATCTCAAACTCTGGATACTCGTGAGATTTTTCAAATATAAAGAATAAAATGAATTCTAATGAGAGTTGATCTATGTAGTTTACCCACACATGAACACAAGAATTCTACAATTTAATTTCTCCAAAGTTTGCATAAAGGTGTAGACAAAAATAAATTGATTAGAAGAACTTCAATCTTGACATTTGAAGTAATTTTTCAATGGTTTGAATTCAGAAAATAATTTTTTTATGATCTATTTTTTATTATTATTAATGACTTATTTATCACCATAAAATCTAACGTGCAGATTCTGGATACTAACGAGATTTTTCAAATAAAAAAAAAAGTAAATTGTGTTGGGTAAAATAAACAAGTATTTTTCAATAATATTTTATTGCCATTCAATATTTCGACGCCACTGAAATTATATTTTATTGTCAGTCAACTGAACAAAATTAATTCAACACAATCCATGGCGATAAATGACAAAAAAAAAAAAAAATTTACATTATTATATGCTACTAATCACATCATTTACGGTGGAATTTTATGGATATGTTCAAGTATTATCCTTCATATTATATTACATGATAAGAACCTGGAATATGATGGTAATTGGATGTTTATTACACTGGAGTTAACCACGGACCACTACATTTGACAGGAGTAGAATAACATAAATATTATTTAGTTGAAAACACTAAATTAGAATATTTAATTTTTTTAGGGAATATTGCAGTCACGGTATCAAACTTTTCACTTTTTTGCAGACTTTGTCCAAACCTTTCATTTGTATCATCCACGGTACCAAACGTTTTAAAAATATGCACCGGAGGTCCAAATGGACGGTTTCCATCCAGTTAACCAAGAATAGTAGATTTTGATCAATTTTGACAATATTAGGAGGGATAAAATGGTAACTTGACAATTTTCTCATTAAATAAATAAAAAAAAAAAAACAAAAAACTTGCAATCAGTTCTCCTTCCCGACGTCAACAGTGCCGGCACCACCACCAGCTCACCGTCAGCACCGCCGCTGCCACCTCCTTCCACAACTACCACCGTAAATCACAAATGAAGAAAATCACTTTCGACACCCAAAAATGAAACCTAAATCACGACCACCACTAACACATCGCCTGGCCGCCACCCACCACCCACCAAATCTCCATCATCCTATCCCAAACCAGAAAACCATCTACCACCACCAACGACCTCCTCACCACCACCATCACCAATGCTGGTAACTATCCATTTTCAAACTTCAAACTCAATTTTTTTTTTCTTCTTCAAATGCTAATAGTAACAGAGCTGCCCAGAATTTGGTGACTTGTGTTTATCAATGTAGATTGCTTGGAAAATCTTGNCCATCATCCTATCCCAAACCAGAAAACCATCTACCACCACCAACGACCTCCTCACCACCACCATCACCAATGCTGGTAACTATCCATTTTCAAACTTCAAACTCAATTTTTTTTTTCTTCTTCAAATGCTAATAGTAACAGAGCTGCCCAGAATTTGGTGACTTGTGTTTATCAATGTAGATTGCTTGGAAAATCTTGAGTTAATTGCCCAAATAGTCACTGAACTTTACGTCATGCATTCAAGGGGTTGAACTTTAAAAATCATCCAAGTTATCACTGAACTTTGTAAAATGTTTCCACGAGATCACTCAACTTTAAAAATCACCTCATTCATTACTAAACTTTGCAAAAGGTTTCTACGGGATCACTAAACTTTAGTGATCTCCTAGGAAACATTTTACAAAGTTCAGTGATGAATGAGGTGATTTTTAAAGTTCAGTGACCTCGTGAAAATCTTTTGCAAAGTTCAATGATAATTTGAGTGATTTTGAAAGTTCAGTGACTTCTTGGAAGTATGGCGTAAAGTTCAGTGACTATTTGGGTAATTCACTCGAAAATCTTGCTGGATTTCTGTAACATGGAGTAAAAATTTAATAGGTCAGGGGCTTAGTGTTGAGGTTGATGATAGCATCAATCAATGCCTCTATAAGACACATATTAAACATGGATTGTTTTCTAAGAAGAAAGGGTCAAAAGAAATTAGAAGCAGACTTATTTAAAATTAATATATATTGGGATCTCTCTTCGGCTAAATTTAGATCCGGGCTGGGCTTGTATTTGAGAAGCAAATGATTCTGCTTCTTAGAGACATGAGGAAGGAAGTTTTGTAGAAAACAGGTTGCGTCCCTGCCCCATTTCCATTTAGTGCTGTTCTTAAATAGAAGAGAGAACAAGTTCTAAGGAAGACGGTATTCAGCACTTGGGCTCAGTTTTGTAACATTGGCGGTGGTGGTGGTGGTGGTGGGAGGAGGCGCCGACGGTAGTGCGGGCAATGTGCTGGTGGTGATGCTAGCACTGTTGATGCTGGGAAGGAGAACTGACTGCAAGTTTTTTGTTTCTTTGGTTTTTTTTTTAATTTATTTAATGAGAAAATTGTCAAATTATCATTTTACCCATCCTAATTTTGTCAAAATTGGTCAAAATCTATTATTCTTGATCAACAAACGGTCAACTGGACAGAAACTGCCCATTTGACTACCCATTTGGACCTTCAGTGCATATATTTGAAACGTTTAGTACCGTGAGTAGTACAAATAAAATGTTTGGGCAAAGTCTGCAAAAAAGTGAAATATTTGGTAGCGTGGCTGCAATTTTTTCATTTTTTTATGACTGACTGATTAATTAATTACCATGGATGCGATGGTCAAACAATCTTTTTACTTTTACAATCCTGCTACTTGTACAATTTTTTTTTACCAAAAAAGCCATACGTACAAGCTTTTTCTTCACAAATGTTTTACTGTGATTATTGGATCTATCCTTTTTTTAATGTCCAATGAAATGATGCCATTTGTAATATGTGAAGGAATTCTGTACATATAGCATGATTTTATTTTTTATTTTTTGACAGGTTCTTTGATAGCTTTTGAGGTGACATGCACTTCAATGCTTGATTTGAACTCTCTGTCAAAATATTTTTGTACAAGTAGCTTAATTCTTGCTTTTAATTGTCAATCAACTTTCATGATAAAGACTTTAAATTTAGAAATATGGCATGTAGGCATAATGTTATCTATGTGGAAAACAAACTAAGGTCAGGGCCTAAGAAAAATTACAAAGTATGTGCACCTAAAATCGGGGAAATTTATCTTATTGGTCACTGAATTTTGTAAAGGTCATTGAATTTCAAAAGTTTCCCTGTTAGTCATCGAACTCTAAAAATTGTAATCTCATCTATCATTGAAAATTTCGAAAGTTTTTCCGTTAATCACCAAACTGAACAATATGTAATCTTATCCATCATCGTGTCTGCTGACTCCTCTAATATCAAAATAAAAAAATAAAAAATAAAAGATTGATAAATTACACAATTAGTCATTGAATTTTGCGTAAAGTTTTTAAGAGGTCGATGAACTTCAAAAGTTTTTTTTCTCTAATTTACAAAATTTAATCACATCCATCACTGATAACTTCAAAAGTTTTTCCCTTAATCACTGAACTTTACAAAATGTACATTTATATTACATTTTGTAAAGTTCACTGATTAATGATAAAAGTTTTGAAGTTTAGTCACTATTCGATAACCTTATGTAAAGTTGAGTGACCAATCAGATAATTATCCCCTTAAAATACGGCCTAGGATCGAAGTAAAACTTTCCCTTGTTGAGTTGATTAATTGAGGAGGCATAATAATATTACAATTTGACTTGAATTTAGATTTTACTTAAAAAATAAAAAGAAGTTACATGTTATCTGGTATATTAGAAAGAAAATATGTTAAAATAATACTAAACATTATAAAAGAAAATTTATAAATCGTGCATTTAGATATATCTAATAATACAATGTACTAAATATGCTCGTTGGATAGATTAAAGTAGAAGTAAATAAAAATAATACCGATCAAATTACTTAAAACCATTTTTACACGGTCATTCATTTGATTATGTAATTTCAAACCATAAAAAAAATCAAAAAAAAAAAAAAACAAAATCCGAAAACAGTATGATGAGAAGGTTGAACATGTTGGAACAAAATTATATATTAAAAATTTTGAACCTTTGTGATGTTGAGTTTAATTATTATTTAAGTTGTAAAGTTGTAGCCTCTCATTATGAAGATTTAAAAGTTTTAACAATTTTGTTCCAATATATAGTAATGTTGCATAAAATAATAGCCCGTAATACACGGATTTTTTTTTAAAATTTTTTTTTGCCCTTTTTACTAGGAACCGTGTTGATATATAACTGAGAATTATTAGTTTACTAGGTTTAAGCAACGTGCAATGCACGTTTGCTTAGTTCATATTAAATTTTATGGTTCATTAAATAA
>CAIGRS010088410.1:0-13312 GCA_903798395.1 Fraxinus floribunda | reverse complement strand
TCTTGTTATTGTTTCAAATTTAGATGTATCGGTTGCACTAGAATTAAGCCATATTCCCTGTGGGACGATAACTCACTCATCACAATTATTACTTGTACAACGACCCCGTATGCTTGCGGGATTATTTTGGAACACCCTACTTAAGGGCATCCATCATTCGATGTCTTTCTATCCAAAATCTTGTCCTTCTGGGCATCTATCATGTCAACATCCATTAGCACCGCATTGACATTCCTAGGTTCGACTTTTCTTATAGAGTTTGGGTAGCACTTCAGCACTCCTATCTGGTAATCCCTAACTATGGCGATCCCTATCTTTAATAGGAAATTTCATGCACATGTGGTGAATGGAGATGGCAGCCTATAAATGTTTTAGGGTGGTGTCTACCTAGTACTCCATGATAAGTGGACCTATTATGTACTACCAAAAACTCCATGGAGTTAGAGCTGTTTGGCGTGGTTCTCCCATTTCCAGCATAAGGGTTATTTTTTCCCCTTGGGATGATGTTGTTGTCAGTGAAGCCGTACAAAGGGGTGGTGATGGAAGTCAATTCATGATCAACTATCATGTTATCAAATGTGGTTAAAAAAAGGATGTTGATAAAACTACCATTATCCACTAGCATCCATTTCAGCCCATTACGAGCCACAACAACCCTTACCACAAGGGCATCACAATGGGGAAATTGTATACCATCATCATCCTCCTAGGTGAAAGTAATGGGGGGTAGTTGCCTTCCTCGAGAACTGCTATCTACTATGTAGCTAACCATTGGGAGATCTTTGGCCTCTCAAGCATAATTCCTTTGGGAATTCCTTATGTTTCCCCAAAAAATTATGTTAATTTCGTGGATAGGGGCATCTTCCACATTAGCCAGGGGGTCCATGCGTTGTTGTTGTTGTTGTTGTTGTTGTCCTTTCCCAGATCTTTCTCTATCACACTCCCTCCTCCAAGGAGAGTGCTTCCGGTAAAGGGTCTAGCCTCTTCGTACCTAAATCTTTAGGCCTGCCTAGGCAAGGGCAAGTTTCTAGGAGGAAGGTGATCATTCTTTTGGTCATTTCGAGGATTAACCTGCCTAGGGTGTTAGGCTACATCTTTGTAGCCTGTAGTAACATAACTATAGGAATGAGGATAAGTAGAATATTGAGGGACTCTCGGCCTATTTCTAGGTTCTGAACCCCACCCTTGGCGTCTTTTTCTTTGGGAAGTCCACTGTTCAGACCTAATCTATCGTATGTTAGTTTTGGGGGTTACATCCTCGTAAGCTAGCGTGGGTACTAGGTGGGTTTAATGTATCCATGGTAAGTGTTTGCCCAAAATTTGGGAATGACTTTATGACCAGCCTAATTCCATTGGTGATCCATTAGATGAGATGTAGGTCCTTTCCTACATTGTCTATGAGAAGGTAAAAAGCCCATCTGTTTCGATGATAAATCAACTTGTTGATTATTTCGTGCCTCATCATTTCCAGCAGAGCATCTAGCTAGTTGGGTCCTGATTCATGTTTAGGCCATCCTATAGTGCAAATAACATTTTCCGGTCAGTCACTTGCACGCAATATGTCATCTTATCAATAAAGCAGGCTGAAAAACTCTTCAATGTCCACCCGGGTTGCTGCCTCATGTCCTGAAGTCACTGAATACAAGCATCTCCTTCTTTACTTACAGTAAATCATTTCATGAATGTACTTTTAAATCTTGTCTAGCTCTTAATACTCATTGGAGGTAATCTACTATACCAAATTTGTGTCATCTGCTTCAAGTTAAGTGGAAAGCCCAGCAATTGACAACGGGATGGCACCTCCCAAGCTCACGTGTGTTTTGTAACTGCTTAAATGTTTTGCCAGTCACCTTTTCTATCATACTTTTGTATCTTTGGTGGCACATAATGTCTTGAAACATGAGCATTTCTCAATTCATATAAAAGGTAAATTTCCATCATCGTCATCGAGGTAACAAGATCTTTGGGGTTCATTCGAGTCCTCATCTTCATCAGCCCGATATCTAGGTGGCAGATGAGATGGGCCTGCATGATCCATCATCATTTTTCCCTCTTATGGTGCCTATTTCTAGGTGGAAAAACCTGTGGGACATGTCCTTGCCTTTCATCTGGTTGCCTTACTGCAGGAGGTGGTGGTTAAAGCTTATTTCTAAGCACGAGATGTGGCTGAAATGGCTTGTGCCTAATTATTACAGGATTGATTCTGTAAAAAAAAAAACAAATAGAACTTTGCAACATATGTTCTGGCTCATATTTAGGGAGAAAATTATCCTCCATGTCAGTATAGGCCTCAGTGGGTCGGCCAAAAGCATAGCTCGAGAAAATGCCGACTCCCACTTCCCTTTCAAGGGAGCTAAATTCTCTATCCTATCGGAGGATGAGGCTCTCTGGCTTTGGACTTAATATTCACATGGATAGTATCCTTGTGGTATGGAAGGGACAATTGGTGAGGACTTCTTGCATAGCCATGTTTTGGTGGGGTGATATTTCTCATGTTAGCTGCCTGGTTGTTATCTCCCAGGTGAGTTGAGAAACCACCCTCATTCCACCGTACCTATGATGGTGGTAGGGTCAGTGATGACCCACTTGGTGTAGGCCCAAGAATGGCTAACCAAGAAGGCGTGAATTGATTTTTAAAACTTTTTCGAAAAATTAATCTACGTTCAAACAAGTAAAGACTAAATAGATTAATTCAAATAATAAGAACAAATATAAAAGTGATAAATAAAAGGGAGAGATGATGCAAACGATATAATTGTGGAGATTTGATCCAAAGAAATGATCTACATTCTCCGTTACCGAGCTCTCCAACATGAGCAAAGTCTTTTCACTATGTTGATTGACTTATGGTGTAATCTAACCATTTACAATGCTTCCGGTGACTTATATACAAAGAACATCGATCCTTATACAACATTGAGCTTTACGGGACCTCAACACCACCTACAAGTTTTAAAAAAAATTTGGTTTACAAATAAAACTTCTCTCTTAATAAATTATATGATCTCTATTAAGTACCAAGGGAGAAATAAGGTCAACACTTTAATAAGTAATAATAAATGAACCTCAAGTGTTAGGTATGAAAAACTTTGATTTGCAGAATGATTTTTAAAGTAAATTTCATCAAAAGTTTTTCAAAACTAAAATGATTTGAAAATAACTGAGACGAGAAATCAATATAATTTTGCTCAAAAATATCTCACTTGAATGCTCTTGAATGTTGTAATGAAAGGCAGGTGAGTTGATATTTATAGCAGTTGAAAAATGATAAAAACTCTACCGAATCGGAGGTTCGGACATTCAGTCTTGTTCCGGACGACTGATTTATCCTTTGCTCGTCAGAAGTCAGAACGGTCGAAAAATCGACTGTTGTGGATGAACCGGATGTTTGGATTGGCCGAATTTTATTTGGTTCCTCTAGTTTGTTTGTTTGAAATAATGTAGGCTTACAAATGACGTTTTTACTGATTTTTCAAGGTAAGTGGTGCTAGTAGGTTTGAAAATAAAATTGAGATTCTTACCTTTGAAAAATAAATTTTGTGCAACCTTTTTCTCATGCATAAAAATTTATTACTTGAGCTTCTAATGAGTCATTGCTAAGGATTAAATTATTTTGCCTTTACAAATGAGCTCAAACATCAAGTTCTAATATCTTCGATTGATTTGGCGCAAGTGCTCGATTTTCAATTGACGCTAACTCTCAATTTGTCTCCGATTGTAATGCTCAAATCCATTTTGAATTTTCTTGATCATCAACTGCAAGTCTTTTGATAGCAATTGTTTTGTCTCCAATTTGATCAACATGTAACAATGAACACTCGAATCCAAATGTTAGAGATAAAACTAATTTGTTTGTTAAAATCAAAATATAAGATCAACCATAGGTCAACAATTTTCCCTTTTTTGATTATAACAAACAAAAGATAATTTGTAATAATAAAAATGCTCTATCTTTCATAGATTAAGTATTTATATGATATTGTTCCCCCTTTCTTATACAGGCCAAGCATGCATATCATTGTATATATGTTTTCCCCATTTTGGCATAAGAAAAAAGAATACGAAGTAGGGAGTTCATGTATTGAAAATAATCATAGGTATGATAGCATGAGATAACCAAACGAAAACGCATAATATCCAAAAGCATTCAAGAAACATCCAATATCAAACAAAGAACATAGGAGGAATCCAAATCAAACTCTTTGTCGAAGGATGGTGGAAGAGATCGCTCATTGTGCTTTTAAGCTTCTTTCCCATCTGTTTTGAGCCCGACATAGTTGAAAATATAAAATGAAAGTGTAGAGAGGCGAGGGTTTCAAAATTGTAGAAAGATTTGAATTTTATTTTTTGTGCAAAGATTTGAGTTTTGGAGAAATTTGGAGCATAGAAGTAATGGAATTTAGAAATTGAAATGAAATTGATGAATTTAGGTGAAGACGTTAGGAATCGTGAGATGATTTATGGAGAGAAATGAGAAAAATGGAAGAAATGAGATCGAGTTACGATTTAAGAAATCTGATTTTCACATAATCGAACATCTAGATTAGCAGAATCTTAAAAGGTTTTACCAAACCGAACAAGCTATCCGGACAGTTCGGTTCATTCTGGACATCCGGTTTGCTTGTCCAGATGCCCCCATTTTTAAATAAAACATATTAGATCACATAAATATGGTGGACATAAAATAATGAAGATAAAACATATAGTAAGAATTCAACTTAGTCATGCACTTCGAATTCATCAATAATGCCCAAACCTCTTTTAATATGTAAGAACCGATCAAGGGCTAGAGGTTTAGTGAAGATATCGGCCAATTGATTTTATGTGTTCACAAACTCTAACACGATATCATCCTTTTGAGCACTATCTCTTGGGAAGTGATGTCTAATTTTAATGTGCTTCATTCTAGATTGCAAAATCGGATTTTTTTTGACAAGTTTATGGCACTAGTGTTATCACACTTCACACATGATAGGTATATGATCAAGAATAAGTGATAATCACTAAGAGTTTGTTTCATCAATAATACTTGTGCACAACAACTAGCGAACAAGATATATTCGATTTCGACAGTATACAATGCAATGAAATATTGTTTCTTGCTAAACCATGATATAAGTGCAAAGCATAGAAAATGACACGTTCCGCTAGTGCTTTTACGATTGATGGTGTAACCTACCCAATCAACATTCGAATAGCTAAGTAGATCAATGTGAGTGCCCTTAGGATACCAAAGGCCTAAAGTTCTAGTGCCACATATCTAAAGATTCTTTTTACGGCGTTAAGATGTAATTCTTTAGGACTTAATTGAAATCTAGCACATAGGCACACACTAAACATAATATCGGGTCTACTTGCAGTTAAGTATAGAAGAGATTCGATCATACCTTGATATTTTGTTATATCAACGGAAGTACTTTAGTCATCCTTGTCCGATTTTATGGATGTGCTCATAGGAGTGTTCATTGGCTTCAAGTCTTCCATGTCGAACCTCTTGAGCATGTCCAATATATACTTACTTTGATTGATGAACATTCCATAACAAGTTTGCTTAAATTGGAGACCGATGAAGAATTTAAGCTCTCCCATCATACTCATTTCAGATTTCATATTCATGCATTTAGGAAACTCTTCACAAAGTTATATGTTAGTTGTACCAAATATTATATCATCAAGATAAACTCGAACAATGATCATATCGTTCTTTTGAGTTTTGACGTAGTTATCCGCTTTTCCAATTGAAAACCCATTTGAAATTGGAAATTTGCTCAATCGTTCGTGTTACGTTTTAGAATTTTTGTAACGGCGATTCTGTGAATAAAAGGACTGAAATTGATAAATTGTAAAAGTTTAAGGAGTAATGTACAATTAGTTAAAAGGTAGGTGTTTGAGTCTAGGGTTTCGAGAATGGGAAAGAAGAAAAATGGTGTAGATTTTCGTTAGACCATTGCTAAGGTTTTGGCTCAAGCTACAAAAATAGAAACATCATCGCTGGACCGTCACCATGACTCTCGCTCGAGCGGCAGGTTTATCCAACAAAATTTTGTTTCGCGATTTTAAGACTTTTTACCCGGCTCTTTCATTTTCTAACCTACCTATATACATAAAAACTCACACGTACATTTTTCTAAGGTTGAACAATTTAGAGAGCTTTATCTAAGAGTGATTCCTTCATATCACATCATTCAACCTTCATTCTTGTGAGACTCTTTGGTAGAAAAACATCGAGAGCATAATCCAAATACCAAACCATAACTTCCTATACATCTAGTCAGAGTTCTGAAGATCTAAAGGAGTTGACAGGAGTTCTTATCTGTGAAGAATGGGTCATTCTTCATGATCCACTGGAGATAGACGAATTTACAAGACTTGGAGTGCTACAGGGTAGCAGATTCCATGGAGAGCTTTGGCAGGGAGAGCTGTTAGGAGTGCAGTCGAGAAATCAGATAGTATGGGTCATGTCGTTTGGTAGACTTTAAATTGTTATATTCATTTATAGTGGATTGATTGGCAAAATACCCGAGGTTTTTCCCAGTTAGGTTTCTCCGTGATCATTCCGGTGTTGTTTACTGCTTTTATTATTTTGATTGATTATAGAAACTGTGGTATTCAAACTTAGGACTGAAGTGACTTGCTTGGTTAATCATCTAGACAAGAATTAAAAGTGACTTGTTGTTATTTAATTCATAATATTTTTTATTTCCACATTATATACCGATTCATCCCTTCTAGATGTTATTAGGGTCGAACTACGCATTTCTCAATTGGTATCAGAGCTTTAATTTGATTCCTGACCCTTAGTTTGTTATTCTAGATGAGTCAGTTTTTGTCTGTGCCTCCGTTCTTCGACGGAAGAAATTATACTTATTGAAAAGTTCAAATGAGAGCTTTTCTTAAAGCGCTGGATGAATGTATTTGAGTTAGCGTTCAAAATGGGTGGGCTTCGCCTACAACTACTATTGAAAGTGTTGTCACACCTACTGATATCTCCCTTTGGTCGAAAATGAATCTTGATGAATGTGATTGGAACAGTAAGAGTCTTCATGCCCTGTTTATGGCTGTATCTGGTGAGGAGTTTAGGAGAGTGTTGATGTATAAAACTGCTAAGGAAGTTTAGGACATATTAGAAACCACACACGCGGGAACTAAAATGATTAAAAACTCGAAACTGCAGATGTTGACCACTAAGTTTGAAGAGATTAGAATGAAGGACGATGAATCGTTCGATGAATTATATGCAAAGCTGAATGACATAGCTAACTCTAGTTTTAACTTAGGTAAAAAGATCCCCAAGTCAAAAAGTGTTAGGAAAGTACTTAGATCACTGCCCAACAAGTTTAGACCTAAAGTCACTGCGATAGAAGAGAGTAAGGACTTAGATGCTGTTAAGATTGAGAAACTCGTAGGATCGCTTCAAACTTATGAACTCACTATTTTACAGCCCAAAAAGGCTAAATCCATCGCTATGAACATTGTTAGAGAAGAGGATAGTGAGTCCACTGACACTGAGACCCTTAGGGACGACGAAATTTCTTATTTCATTAAAAAATTTCAGAAGGTGATGAGAAATAGGAGAAATCCTCAAGAGTGGAATAGTGATGTCCATAGTAAACTCTCGATAGGTAGAACACCTTTAGGACTTGCATTAAGAAATCTCAATCTATCTAATGCCACGAGTGCAAGGGGTATTGTCACATTAGAAGTTAATGTCCTAATTTGAAGAAGAGTTTTAGGTAAAGAACGTCGTAAGGCTGTAGCTGTGACCATGAGTGATGAGGAGTTAGATTGCAACTCTCAAAATGAGACATCTGGTGGTGAGAATGAACAAAATTATATGGCCTTTACCTCGATTACTACAATCGGATCTAACTGTGAGATTGAGAAAAGGGAAAAGAAGGAAGAGAGTAAATGGTCTGAAGAATAGATAAGCTGTAGTGTGGCTCACCTTGCTCTCAAAGCAGAAAATAATTCCATGTGGTATCTTGACAGTGTATGTTCAAGACACATGTGTGGTGATTGTGTGGTGACAAAGCTTTATTTTCATCACTTTATTAATGGAACGGTGGTGTAGTAACATTTGGTGATGGAGCTACTGCACCAATATTTGGAAAATGAGTTGTGTATTGCTGGATTACCTGTCATCTCAGATGTGTTATATGTGAAGGGTTTAAAGTCCAATTTGTTGAGCATCAGTCAAATTTGTGATGCTAATTTTGAGGTTACCTTTGTCCAAAAAAAGGTGTACTATGTATGACTCGACTGGTAACATTGTTCTCGAAGGTGTGAGAAGTTGTGAAAATTGTTACGGAGTCTTACCTAATTCCGTTACATTTGTAGTAGTGCCAAGATCAACGTCACTGAGCTGTGGTATTAATGATTGGGTCATATAAACCATAAAAGTTTTTCCAGACTTGTCAAGAAGAAGATTGTCAATGGTTTACATAAGCTGGATAATTATGACACCACTGTGTGTGGTCCGTGTCAATAAGGTAAACAACTTAGAGTACCCCACAAACAAACTTCTAAGATCTTGACTAGTAAGCCTCTTGAATTACTCCACATGGATTTAATGGACCATTTAGGACCGAAAGTCTCGGTGGTAAAAGATATATCTTGGTTGTGGTTGATGACTATTCTCGATTTACTTAGATTGAATTGCTAAGAGACAAAACTGAAGTGTTCTGTCTTATCATCTCATCGTGTAAGAGACTTAGAAGTGAGAAAGGTTATTCTGTGTCCAGAATTCGCAGTGATCATGGAAAAGAGTTCGAAAACTCAAATCTTGAGAATTTCTGTCTGGAAGAGGAATTCCAGCATGAGTTCTCCTCATCAATCACTCTACAACAAAATGAGGTAGTTGAGAGGAAAAATCGTGTGCTTCAAGAAATGGCTAGATCTATGCTTCATGGTAAAGAACTGGTTATGCATTTTTTAAGTGAAGCCATAAACACTACTTGTCACATTGTTAATAGGGTTTATCTTAAACCTAAAACTGACATGATACCCTATGAGATCTGGAAGGGTAAACGGCCTACTATCAAGTACTTTGTGTATTTGGCAGCTAGTGTTGTATTTTGAGAGATAGAAAAAACTTAGGAAAGTCTGATTCCAAAAGTAATGAGGGTATATTCTTGGGATACTCTAAAAATAGTCGTGCTTATCGGTGTACAATAACCGCATACGTGTTGTGATGAAATCTATTAATGTGGTGGTTTATGACTCTTGCAGTAAGGGAGAGATTGTGTGGAACTGGAACATTTGAGTGTTGATCCAGTCGAAGTAACAAAACCTAAGGAACCTTCAGTTCTTGATCCCCACGCACATCAAATGAGTTAGTTGCTTCAACTAAGGAGTCTCCTTCTGATAACGAAGCTAAACCACCTAAAGAACCTTCATCCAAAGTTAAATTAAATCACCTTAAGGATAATGTTATTGAAGATTTAGAAGAAGGTATGAGATTTCACAAGAGAGTTTTGAACAACTTGTCATATACGAGCTATGTGTCTCAGATTGAACCAAAGAAAGTGGAAGAAGCACTTAGGGATGTATGTTGGATAAATGCTATGCATGAAGAATTGAATCAGTTTGTAAGAAACAAAGTTTGGGATTTAGTTCCTAGGCCTGATGATTATAATGTATACGTACTAAGTGGATATTCAAGAATAATAACTAGGAATAAGGCTAGGTTAGTTGCCCAATGATATACTCAGGTTGAAGTTGTTGATTTTGATGAAACGTTTGCCCGAGTAGCTAGGCTTGAATCTATTAGATCCTGTTAGCGATTTCCTGTACTTCAGGTTTCAAACTATATCACATGGATGTCAAGAGTGCTTTCCTAAATGGAATTCTTCAAGGAAGAAGCCTATGTGGAACAGTCTAAAGGGTTCATTGATCCGAAATATCCTTACTATGTGTATAGGCTGAATAAAGTCATGTATGGCCTAAAACGAGTTCCTAGAGCCTGGTATGATCAGCTCACTGCTTATCTCCTGGAACATGGTTTTACGAGAAGTGGTGCAGACAGAACCTTATTTATAAGACAAACTGAGGATACCATCACCATAGCTCAGATCTATGTGAATGACATCATCTTTAGTTCTCTTGTTGATTCTCTTGCTCATGAGTTTGCTGAGTGTATGAAACATGAATTTGAGATGAGCATAATTGGAGAACTAACATACTTTCTCGGTCTTCAAGTCAAGCAGACTGATGAGGAATTATTCATATCTCAATCGAAATACGTCAAGAATCTTGTCAAACGTTTTGGACTAGACAACAAGAAACATATTAGAACCCCCATGAGCACGAGTGTTAAGTTAGGTCTCGACCAAACAGGTACCAGTGTTGATTAAACATTGTATAGGAGTATGATAGGTAGCTTACTCTACTTCACTACTAGTAGACCTGACATTGCTTTTAGTGTTGGAGTTTGTACACATTTTCAAGCTGATCCCAGGGAATCATACCTGAGCACTGTATGACATATTATTAGATATGTCAATGTCACTATTGATTATAAGATCTTGTACTCTCAGGATTCTATCATTGATCTTGTTGGCTATTTTGATGCTAATTGGGCTGGTAATGCCAATGATAGAAAGAGTACTTTTGGAGGTTGCTTTTATGTTGATGCTAATCTCGTTGCTTGGATGAGTAAGAAACAAAATTCTATCTCATTATCCATAGAGGCCGAGTATATTGTAGCAGAAAGCTACTACAGTCAATCGCTTTGGATGAAGCAGATGTTGAGTGACTATGGGATTGAACATGGAACTATAACTATATTTTATGATAATACTAGTGCTATTAATATCTCGAAAAATCATGTTCAACACTCTAGAAATAAACATATTGATATTAGGCATCATTTTATTCGGGAGCTTATGGAAACTCAAACGATTACTCTTGAACATATTTCCACTGAAAACCAATTAGCTGACTTATTTACTAAACTGTTCGATGGGCTTTCGTTCGAATCTCTAAGAACAGCTATTGGTATTTGTGTGCCTCATTGACCGAGTATAACTGATGCATGCTCGTATTCTACTATTTTGTGACATTGAGCAATGCATGCATCATGTTTATTTACTTATTTGTTCTCATGCATTTTTTCTCTTTCTGCTCTTTATGTTTTTTCTGTGTGATTTTTTTTTGTATGCTTGGTGTATTCATGTTTAAATCTAAAACAAAAACAATCTTTTCATTGTTATGATTTTACATTTAAAAAAAGAGGGGTTGTTGCAGGAAATTGTTTTACAGCATGTTATACAATACACTTGATTTTGTAGGTGATGATCAAGTATGAGGCTATTTAGTGAGTTGTAATATAATTCCCATTACTAGTTTAGAATACTTTTGGAGTATGTAATATAGATCTCTTCATATACCATCTGCACTGCACACAATATAATCTTGATAGTTGGACTCTATTGTGCGTGAGATTTGGGATAGCAGTCATATGTTAGTAGGGTGACTTTGAACATGAATTGACTATCTTATTTAGACCTAAGCTCGAGATTATCCCTGCATTAATGAGTGATTATATAAGGAAAAAAAAAACAAATAATTAAAGGAGCTCAATATCTTATGTTACTTTTCGAATCCTACTTGACTTGAGTAATTAAGCCTACAGGGTTTCTCATAATCTGGTGCCTATGGTCAACTGACTTGGGTTAATCGGCTTAACACTCGTTACAGTGGTCATGTTGGTCACTTAATGGAAGGAAGCCTGCACTTAAGATGAAAAAAAAAATATGTGAGAATTCCTGGTTACTATTGTGATATAAAGATAGTTTTTTTTTTTATGATAAAAGTCAGGGGGAGAAAAGACTTTCTCCATAAAAATGAGCTTTCATATGTAGGTTCTAATGTATTTTATTGATTTGACTTTCATAAGTAGAAGGATTACTTATTGGCAGTGATGTTTTGCAAGTTCTTTCTCACAAAGTTAAGGTTTGGAGTCCTATTGTCAGAGGATTAGTGACACTTAACACATATGGGTCACCTATATCATTTACTCCAATCAAAATTTGAGTTGGTTTTGTGGGAAAGTTTATTGTTCATTGCATATACTTCTGACTGCTTACACCTACTCTATCAAGTTGTTGTATGTTATTTGTTATCCTTTGTCATTTTGTGACAAAAAGGGAGAGTAGAGTAAAAATAAAAATAAAAAAAACCAAATCAAAGAGTTTATCAAACTGCATATCATTGTGTTTTGCATTTTATGTCTGAGGGGTCGTTGGGATGAGACATAGATACATTTTTCCTACTGCTTTAAATCATTAAGAGTTTGCAGTAATGGGGAGCTTGTGCATATTTTGTTTCAGTTTCGCTAAATTAAGTTTTTTATGTTTTTATAGTGTCAATGTTTCATTTTGGTATGTTGGGTTGCATTGATATTATGTCTTAATTTAGCTTGTGTTATAAAACTGAAAAATATGCTTTATGAGTTACATTTGCTTAATTGATTCTTACACTTAGATAGTTTGAACTACATTTGATATTGGTCCTGTTTTCCGCACATTTTACACATGGTATTTGAGTTGTCTATTTCAGGAAATAGGTATTGAACCATGAATTGAAGATTTCGTTCAAATCAATTTTAGTTTAAGTTTGAGTCATGTCTTGAGTTTGTAATGTTCATTTTATTACTACATTGACCTAGATTGTAGTTTTGTCGCAGAATGTCAAAGAGGGAGTTTGTTAGGTTTTAGAATTTTCGTAATTGGTGATTCTGTGAACAAAAGGACTGAAATTGATATATTGTAAAAGCTCAAGGAGTAATGTGTAACTAGTCAAAAGGTAGATGTTTGAGTTTAAGGTTTCGAGAATGGGAAAAGAAGGAAAATGGCGCAGATTTTTGCTAGACCGTCGCTAAGGTTTGGCTCGAGCTACAAAAACAGAAACATCATTGTTGGACCGTCGCCAAGACTTTGCTCGAGCAACATGTTATCGCTCGACTGTCACTGAGCTCTCACTTGAGCGACAGGTTTATCCGGGAGTTTATTTTTTCGCAATTTCAAGACTTTTTACCTGGTCCATTCATTTTCTAACCTACCTATATATACCAATTTCAAAACTCACCTGTATGTTTTTCTAAGGTTGAACAATTGAGAGAGATTTATCTGAGAGAGTGATTCCTTCATATCACATCATTCAACCTTCATTCTTGTGAGATTCTTTGGTAGAAAACATAAAGAGAATAATCTAAATACCAAACCATAACTTCCTATACATCTGATCAAAGTGCTGAAGATCTAAGGGAGTTGATAGGAGTTCCTATCTGAGAGGCAACGTACCCAAAGTGGAT
>CAIGRS010088372.1:0-23666 GCA_903798395.1 Fraxinus floribunda | reverse complement strand
GAGTTTAATCTAATTTAATATATCAAATATTATAAGTATTTAAAGTTTTATTTATAAAAATATTTGCTAAACTATATCGAATATAAAACTGAGGGTATAATAATTATGTGAATAAAAAAAAATGACTTTTTAAGAATGAAATGGATGGAATGTGACGGAAATGACTAATTGTCCACTCCTCTTCATAAACAAAATTGCATTTGGATGACATTGCAACTACCTTGGTGGTATAATTGAGTCAATTGACTAGTCTTTCATATCCACAACAAATCTCTTCTGAAAAAGATAACAATGGCTCTCGTCGAAGTTTTTCTAGGTGCAACTTTCACTGTTTTGCTTGACAAGCTGGCCTCTGGTGAGCTGCTGACATTTCTGCGTCGTGTAGGAATCGATGCCCAGCTGAAAGAATGGCATACAACTTTGTTGATGATCGAGGCCGTGCTTTTTGATGCTGAAAACAAGCAAACAACAAGCAATGCTGTGAAACGGTGGCTGAACGATCTGGAAGATTTGGCTTATGATCTTGAAGACTTAGTGGACGAGTTGAATACTGAAGCTTCACTGCGCAAAATAAGAGAAAACAAAGGCAGCACCAGTAAGGTAAAAAAGCTCATCCCCACTTGTTGTACTAATCTTTCTCATGATGATTTCATGTTTGATCGCGGGATTGCTTCCAAGCTAAAAGAGATCAGTGGCCGGTTGGAAGCTCTATCCAAACAGATAAAAATGCTCAGCTTGGTGGAGAGTGTGAGGGGGAGGCCTTATGAAAGATTGCCAACAACTTCGCTTGTGGTAGAATCGGAAGTTTATGGAAGAGAGGAAGACAAAGAGAAAATACTCGAAATCCTATTGGGTGTTGAATCAAACGGTAGTCCAATATCTGTGATTCCAATTGTGGGCATGGGAGGCGTCGGCAAAACAACTCTTGTCCAACTAGTGTATAATGATAAAAGATTGAAGGACAAGTTTGATCTGAAGGCATGGGCTTGCGTTTCAGATGAATTTAATGCTGTAAAAGTAACGAAAAACATTCTGGAGGCAGTTTCTTCTGGTGGAAAGTGTGATTCTGAAAATTTTGACATGCTTCAGGTCAACCTAAAGGAAAGCCTTTCAAACAAGAAATTTCTGGTAGTTTTAGATGATATATGGAATGAAAATTATGAAGATTGGGACATCCTACGCCGTCCTTTTCTTGCTGGAAAACCTGGAAGCAAAATCATCATTACAACTCGACGAGAAGGGGTGGCCAAAATCATGTCTCAATTTCCAGCATACCACCTGAATTTGTTATCAGAGGGCGATGCTTTATCATTGTTAGCTCAACATGCATTTGGAGCTAAAACTTTTGACGGACATTCAGATTTAATAGAGATTGGTAAATCTTTTGTAAGAAGATGTAAGTACTTGCCCCTGGCAGTAAAGGCCCTTGGGGGGCTTCTTCGCAGGACAGTAGGTCCTAAAGGATGGGAAGAGGTGTTGAAGAGTGAGATTTGGATGGTTGAAGAAAAGGGTGAAATTCTTCCGGCTCTAAAACTGAGTTATCACTATCTTTCTCCACAATTGAAAAGATGCTTTGCTTACTGTGCGCTCTTTCCCAAGGACTATGAGTTTGAAAAGTCCCATCTAGTGTACCTTTGGATGGCTGAAGGTCTTTTACAGGAATCAAAGAAAGATATGTTAATTGAAGAAGTAGGTAGTCAATATTTTGATGAACTGCTGGATGGATCATTCTTCCAACAATCAAGTTTCAATGCTTCACGCTGTGTGATGCACGACCTCTTTAATGATCTAGCTATGTCTGTAGCTGGTGATAAATGTTTGAGGATGGATGATGTGCTGAAGGAAAATCTTCCTAGTAAGATTTCTGAAAAGGTCCGTCACTTGTCATTCAAGCGCAGTTTATATGAAACTGACCCTACATTTAATTTTCTCGACGAAGTTCAAAAATTGAGAACTTTTTTGCCACTACCCATTGAATGTCCGTTTTTAGATAGGACATTCCAAAGATTTTTGCCTCACCTATTACCAAATTCATGCTACTTAAGAGTGCTATCCCTGAATGGTTATGAGATATACGAGTTGCCAGATTCTATTGGTGATTTAAGACATTTACGATACCTAGGCCTAGCTGGAACTAAGCTGAAGAGTTTGCCTGAATCTATGTGCGCCCTTATCAGCTTACAAGTGTTGATTCTAAGAGGTTGTTGGAATCTTACCAAATTACCCACAAGCATGGAAAATCTTATTAATCTTCGGCATCTGGACATTTCTCGTACAGGTGAATTACGTGAAATGCCTCAAGGAATTGCTCAACTAACAAATTTGCGAACGTTAACCAAGATGATTGCAAGTAAAAATAAAGGAATGAGGTTAAAGGAGTTGGGCCATCTATCATTTCTACAAGGTAAACTTTCAATTGAGGAATTGCAAAATGTTGTGAATGTTCAAGAAGCAATGGATGTGAGGCTAATGGATAAGCCAGGCCTCATTGAAATAAGTTTGGCATGGAGCAAAGACTTTGATGAATCTAGGAATAAAATTTTAGAATTGGGAGTGCTTAATGCATTAAAGCCCTGTGAAAGCTTATCAACACTTGAAATCATGTATTACGGGGGTGAGAATTTCTCTAATTGGATTGGAGATTCAGCATTCCTTAAGTTAGCAAAGATAAGCTTCCATTTTTGTGGAAATTGCACAACTTTGCCACCATTAGGGCAACTACCTTTGCTAAGAGACTTGACCATTCAAGGCATTAAACAAGTAAAAGTGATTGGAGCTGAATTTTATGGAAATAGAGGCAATGGAGAATTACCTTTTCCATCACTCATTAATCTGACTTTTGAGGACATGTCTAACTGGGAGGAATGGCATGGAATAAAAGGTGTTATTGAACTTCGTCATCTACGCAAATTGAAGATAAGTTATTGTTCAAAATTGGTCAGGCTTCCAAAACTCTTCCTGCCATCACTTCGTGAATTAGAAGCCGAGTGTAATGTGGTGGTGCTAAATCATATGCAGAATTTGGAATCTTTAACCCAAATAGAATTGAAGAAAATTTTCGGATTAACTTCAATTATCAAAGCATTTGTACAGTTCCCTTTTACACTTGAAAGTCTTTCAGTTAATGAATGTGACGACCTTGTGACTCTATGGCCAAGTGATAATACCGCACGAAATCTATTCAACCTACGAAAAGTGTATGTTAAAAGTTGTTCTAAGCTAGCGTCCCTTCAAGAGATTGATTTTCTTCCTGATCTTAGGATACTTGAGATACAAGAGTGTGGAGCTTTGAAGTTATTGCCTAATAAAATATCTTGTCTTGAGCAGTTGAGTATTGGTAAATGTCCATCATTAAAGACAATGATGAAGCTACAGGATTGCAGCACCTCACTCCATTATATGTGGATTAGGAATAGTTGGGTGAATTTGAATTTGACAAATTTACTAAGCTCTGGCCACAATTACCAAAGTCTCACTCGTCTACGGATATGGTCTTGTGATGGTCTAGAGTCGTTTTCCCATGGAGGCTTGCCCACACCAAATTTAGAAGAACTATCCATCCATTATTGTCAACATTTGAAGTCCTTACCCGATCGAATGGATCTACTTTCGTCCCTTTCATCCCTGAAGGTGTATGATTGTGCTTCATTAATGGAACTCTTTCCCCAAGAGAATATTCCCCCAAATCTATCTCTCCTTTATATCGGACGTTGCGGGAAACTAAAGCCCCCGGAGGAGTGGGGCCTACACAAACTCACCTCTCTTATATTCTTTGAATTTGGTGAATGTCCAGAGCTGGTTTCCTTCACTAAAAATGCTGACGAAGAACACCGTGCGCTTCCTCCATCTCTAACTTCATTGTCGTTGTTTAGCCTGCCGAATCTGGAAACCCTATCAAAGGGCCTCCAAAGCCTCACCTCTCTTCAACATTTATACATCTACAATTGCCCAAAGCTTGAGGCGTTGCCTATGGAAGACCACCTTAAAAATCTTTTGAGCCTTTGCATTATAGGCTGCCCACTTCTTAATAAACGGTGTTTGAAGAACAAAGGAGACTACTGGCCCATCATTGCTCACATTCCCAACGTCGAAATTGATCACCGTTCCATCTATGATTCACGTCCATGAATTCAATTACACGAGGTAACAAATTTAATTCGATACCTATGAATCTCAACGTCATTTCAAGCAGAACATTTTTCGACATTTCGTCAATTATTTTTCAAATCAGAATGTGAATTTTCTGTAGCAAATAGTGAATCTACACTTCCTGTAACAGTTATTCAAGTGTGCATGCTACTCTGTATCTTATATGTGTGCTTCTGCTCTGCAGTATAAATCAATATGAGAGCTGATATACCAACAATCAAGTAATTGATTGGCTATGACGTTAAAATCAGCCTCTCTTCTCACCTTGTATGTGTTGTATTAACAGTAAAATTCTATCAGATAGATAAAATTGGAGTAATAGTTCTTTATTCAATTAATCACCTTCAACTTGGATAATACGTGATTAAATTATTAATATTTTGCTTCAATCTGCTTTAGAAAATTGGAAATGCACTGATTCGACTTGCTATATGTTTATGCATTTTTTAATTTTATGTGCGGTGTGCTTTTTTTAAACCTTTCTTTTAGACTGGAAGTTCTTACACCATTTGAATGAAACTACTATGTAGGCATTTTCTGATTACTTGTAAGAACGCAAGATGGAATGGAGGTGCCTCTTCTATTAGATCTTTCAAGTAAGTTTCCTTTTTAATTTACTTTTTGCATTTGCACTTTTAAGTGTTTGTGGTAGGATATGTGACTGAAGCTATATTCAGTTGCCTTTTTTTTTTTAACTCTATTAAGTTTATTGAGCCAAATGTTATTTTATTAACAGCATCAATGCACTAATTTATTTTACACAAGAAACAACAAATATATGTTTCCTCTTCTTTTTTTGCTGGAAGCTACATCACAATAGAGTTTTCAAATATATGTTTCCTCTTCTTTTTTTGCTGGAAGCTACATTACAATAGAGTTTTCTTCTATATGAAGATTTTCTTCTTCTGAATTGCAGGTTCGCACTAGATTTTTGTTGCGGTTTTGGTAGCTTTAATGCTCGCCTGCTATCACTTTAGTTGATGTCTCTCTTTATGGCATCATATGGGCCAACAGGTAGATAGGTTCATCTGGCCCTTGAGAGAGATATATTGACAACTTCATCTCAAGACCGCTCCCATTTCCATCCTTCTCATACGACATGGTTCATTGCACTCGGTGTAGCATTGGCTGGGATGACAAAGGTATGATCCTCATTATGGTTTAGGATTTTGTTTTCCCCCCTTAAATCAGAATTTGTTCATCAGATTGAGTACAGTGTTTTTTACTGATTTTTTTACCAAGAAAATTACTTCAAGTTACTTCAACATTTAGCCTTGTATGTATCAGTTAACCCCTTTTTTGTGTGTGTGTGTGCGCGTTTTTATTTATTTTTTGTTTATCACATTTTGTTTGATGCTATAGTTATTTGTGATTGATTTTTCTTGCAATGGTAATATTAGGCTCGCTGTGAGGAAGGCAAAGAAGGAAAAGAAAATGAAGGATTCACACAAGCCAAAGAGGCCTCCAAGTGCTTTTCTGTTTTCATGTATGTCCCATTTGCATTTACATTTGCATTTTTTATTTTTTGTCTCTTATCTTTTCTTTCTATTTTTTTCTTATTGATTATCTTTTTATGCCATTTGGAAAAAAGGTTAATTAGATTATTAATTTGTTCAATGTTGTTTGTGTTTTCATTTTTCAAGGGTAGGTTTAGGAAAAAGTACAAGGAAAAATATCCGAACAACATATCAGTTGTTGTGAGTTCGTCATTTTTTTAATGCTAATTTTCACTGGAGTGTTCATGACAATTTTCTTTATGATTTCTGGTTTTCCTTTTGGGAATAAATAATAATATAGGTTGGAAAAGCTGGTGGAGATAAGTGGAAGTCCATGAGTGATGAGGTAATTATATACAGTCTATGATATTGTTTATATTTTATTCTTCTTCTCGAGAAATTTCCTAATGTTATGAAAATAAGGAAAAATCTCCCTTTGTGCAAACGACAGATAAATGAAAGGAGGAATATGAAATGTATTACTACAACAAGAATTTGGTAATCCATCTATGAGAAGCATTGAGTTATGCATTGTTTAGTTTAGACCGCAATACTCAAACACTTGTGCCAAACTATTTTTATAGGTGGGAGGTGCTCAAGACGAATCCGACAAGTCAAAGTCTGAGATTAATGGTGATGAGGACGATGAGAGTGTTGGAGATGTTAATTGGGATTAAGTTATACAACTTTTTTGTACTTAAAACTTGGCAACTATGTTGACTTATTATTTTATTTTAATTAATGTAGGAGGAAGACAACGAGCAACCACTATCACAAAAAAACTAGATTGAAGGCGAGAACCAACCAACAATTGAAGGCGAGAACCAACCAACAATCTTCATTAATTTGTGTTTCTGGCTTCAAATTTTTTAAAAATTTTGAATTTAGAGTGAGTTAATCGAACTGGTAAAATTAGGATTTCAAAAAGAATTATCGTGTAAAAACTGGGGCTTCATGTGAGTTTTATCAAAATTAATTGAATGTAATTATCAATAATACGATTTTCCTCCTTTTTTTGTTGTTGTGAAAGTTGTTTAGGTGTTTGTTCTTCTTTTCAGTGGGGGAACAAGCGTCTCTTCCCTTCCATTAACTCGGGCAAAAAGAGGGGAAATATGTCTTAGTTTTCCTTTCGGTATAAAGACTTATTTCGAGGGAAGGGATGGAAGCTTTTGCAGACCCATGAGCAAAAAATGGCAGACTACAACAAGAATTTGGTAATTCCATCTATCAAATACTCTATTACAATACGTAGGTTCATAGCACGTCCCAAGAACTAGTTTGATAAATATTTAATGTGTTAAGCAAGCAACTCATATATGTGTTTTTATTTTGCAGATTTTCATCTGATCATCCATTCTCAATACAAGTCAGGGGGTCAGAGTTCGATTAGAGACTCATAGCTCAATCTACCTAGTCGAGAAAGTTGTTAATTAAATCAGTCGCTATAAGCATGTAGGCCAATCATGTACATGGCCTGCTTTGTATATATTTTGTTGCAAGCTCCATGGCGTGTTTTTGACACCAAATTTGACTAGCACATAGTTTCTGTTGTTAAAAGAGTTAGAGGACGAGGCCAAATCGAACCGTCATTTACCTACACATTTTTTAAGAGCAATCCAGGAAACTATATTTGTTAAGTGAAGCCAACACTCTGCTGAAGAAAACAAAAAGATTATGTTGATTGAGAATGATCATGTTCACATTTGAGTAAAGATCATTTGTAGTATTATGTTGCTGCCAACCATTTCAAACACTCCAGGGAACATTGTCGATGTAAAATTCTACATTACACAATCGAAGGAATTTCCTTTCTTTTTTCTTAATGGATAATCAAGTAGGTTGTCATTGTCATTTGCTATAGTGATAGCCTAATAGGCTCTTATTGTGATGTGCAGTTTCACATGTCCGCGTGTGTGTACGTATTTACGTATATATGTCTATGTAAAAGAGTAATATTATTTGTAAGTGGTGTTTACTTATCACAGTCTATAGAAATAAAGTAACTGCTACATTTTCCTATAAATCTGGAGGGATGATATTTGTAAGCATTGCACTACAAACAACAATCTATGCTTACCCATTAGCAGTCCAAGTAAAGTTAATGTAACTGCAACAATTTCCTATAAATTTAGAGGTAATGATATTTGGAGGCATTACAATGGAAACAACAATCTATATGGGAGTGCGTCATCTATCACATTCTCCTATAAAATTGAGTCATTTTAATTTATTGAAGAACGTGGTAGCAACCATTGCTACGTCAAATGTTGATCATCATTACTGCTCGTATAAATTTATCGTAAACAATGGACACAACCAGAGGACATCCCATTTTCATTCTAACAAATAAATCAATTTAAATCAAGAAAATAATGTGTGCAGTCTTGTTTGATCTTTTCTTGTTCCACCTCTGGAAGAAGCATAGTCAATATCATAAATTTACATTTTAGAATAGAACCAATTATAAAGATCAATTACAGAAAAATAAAATTAAATTAACAACTTGTTTTAACCAAAAACAAGCCTTCAAAATATACCACCAGAAGAATCACCCACTAACTAAAACCAAGTAATGTGCAACTTTTAAGAACAAAACAGACTTGCAATGGATGAACTCCAAAATCGAGGACAAGTTACACGGAAACAATAAACAAGAAAATCCCAATTCGGAGACTGCTCTGCCATTGATGAAGAATTGAGAAAAAAATCACCTTCCATTCACTCAACATGAGCTCTCTCTATATCTTGTACATCCATAGGTTCGAGGAAAATCTCTTTGGTATTCGTCTGGATAAGGATGAATGACTGTTCCCATCACTGTTTTAACCATTTCCCTGGGAACCATTGTTTCCGACTGTTAAAAATTACTCATTCCTTCCACTTCATTAGAAGCGGCTGGGATGGCCACCACATAGGAAGAGCTGCACCGCCAACTGCCAAATAAAGCGACATCCCATGATCGTGTGATTCTATAAGTGTAGGGATCATGATAAATAATAAAGTGTATTATAAGCCTAAATATCGTTCCTACAAGTTAAGGTAATCTGTCAATTAATGACACTTGCAAACTATCTAAACTAATACTTAGCACCATTAATATCAAATAGCATTACTCTTGTCCAGAACTTTTACATGATCAAATGTTTTAGGTTGCACAGAAAATCGCAAAACGTCCTTTCCGTCCATTTTTTATCCAACTGTTTCGTTATACGTGAACTTTCAAAAATTTAAAAATTGGTTCAGAATCCCAAATAAAAAACAATAATTCTACTTGTACATCATTTTCCTTACATTGAGGTTGAGATTTCAAAATTGTGACAGGGAAAAATGTATTTTTTGAAACTGTCCAACAGTGTGTTGCCACGTGGTACAATGTAATGAAGAATGTACATGTAGCATGATTGAATAAAAAATCCAGCTTACCGTCCAGATTTCACTGCTAATCAAAAATCCCAAATTGATTCAGAATCTATCCTGCTTACTGGTTCATTTTATCTAAATGATTCTAGTACTTCACCAATATAAATAAAGAACCAGGATTATTAACATAGAATCCAATAACGTCTCTCCGTCATTTCACAGAATCTATATCGTCTTCTAGCATAAGAAAGTGTCCCACAATACCTTTCTGTCATTTTACAGAATCTACTAATTTTTAGCAGAAATTCAAGAATATCTTGCCATGAATTAGTTGTATTAAAAACAAGTCCCATGATGAATTATTCTATGATAAAATCCCATAATTCAAAGATTATGTTTTGATATTAACTGCATCCATGGATTTACCATTCCTTTTGTCTTCTGCTATGCATAATCAGGCATGCTATCTTATCAAGGTGTTATTAGCCACGTACAAAAACTTTACAGTCGCAAACATCCAATTTATGCTATCTTTTCATCTTGGAACTATACTTGAAATGAATATAAATTTGCATCAAATTACCCATGAGTCCAGTAAAACGTGCCATTCTCTCTTGGACTTTTTTCTTACGTTGTCTGGTGGTGCATTTGAAGATAATAAACCTGCATTGTATATCCTGCATTTTTCTGCAGGGACAAAACCGAGGAAAGACTGCACAACGGTAGTAGGGGCGTTTATACTGGAGCTTTTATTTGCTTTATCAAGAATGGTAGTGAACGTATACTAAATGGAAATACGATCATTTCATATACCCTTTAAAACTTCAAAAGCACACTATATATGGCCTGCAAAACTCTGTTAGAATTTTTAAACTAATGCAATGAAGATAATAACTGTTAACTGTTTATCTTTTCTATTTAAGAATTAGAAACAAAAATATCTTACTTGTAGGGTTACAAATAATTGTAAAACTAATGATTCTTCACTGATAAGGCAGACAAACTGTTAAGGAAATAATAAAATGAGATCTGAAAAATATGGCAAAATCACAAAGAACTTGAATATATTTCCGCATTGTTCACACTCTCCAACTAGTGGAAAGGACCAGCAAAAGCAAAGCAAGGGAGAGTGAGAAACATCCACATGTTTTACTTTCAATGTAGACAGAACCACGATAAGGATTCCAAGGTTAGTCTGAATTCCCAAATTTTCTCTTTTCGATATTGTACAGATTCCTAGACGTGCAAATGTTACTTTCAACTAATAACTAGAGGGGAATCATAAGCCCGTGCTCTTTCTGCAACTTATCTAGACCATCCGAGTACTGTCTCTAAGAGAGGCTCATGTTTGCCAAGGCCTTCTTAGACTAATAAGACCTCAATCCCGAAGAAATAAAAACTATATCTACTGTTGACCCCAAAAATGATGGGCCCACTCATGCCAAGTAAAGTATGATTCCAGTGCGTTTCTACCAAAATAACGGGGTAGAAAGGAGGAAGTGGACGTGGAGGTACTTTACGGTGAGAGACAGATTTGTTCAAGCTCCAACGGGTGAGTCAGAAGCGATCACGCTAACAACGATCGCCGGATGGAAACCAAACTAATCTATATAGGAAAATGTGGAAGGATAGATAAAAATGTGTATAGAAGTTGTTACATTGTATGCCCAAATTTACATTTGATAAACATGTGAAGAATACAAGAAATATTCAACCTAGCATTTATATGAAATTATTTAGAGTTCGAGTGTATATTTCTAATATATGATTGTCCCAATTCCAATCAACCATCATAAGAAAACATCCATCTTTTGTTACAAAGAGAACCTATTTATACTGCCTTGATCGACGTGGTGATCGTTGGATCAGAACTACGTGGCTTCATCTCGTGAATTGGAGCTTCACATCACTGTCTATTCATAATTTAATACATTGATAAAGGTCCATTCGTCCTATACAATAGGCTGACACACTGACAATCTTTATTAAAAGTGTTACGCCAATCACTTCTAAAGGATCTTCAAATCTATCGTAATAGACAGCGTCGACATCTTGGGCTTTGGATGAGTTTGAGAGCATCAAAGAGATCTTTGGGGTGGTTCTCTGAGTGGAGAGCTTCATCTCCTTTATTTGTTCCCTCAGGCGGTGTCTTAGCCTAGGATGGAGTGCTTCGTCCTTGAGGCAGTGCTTCAGTATGAACTTTGATTTATAGTGCAAGGTTTTCGGTTCTGCTTGGTTTCTTCATATTTTGACCTCTTGGGTATTCATTTTAATTTTCTTGTTGACTTTTTACCTACGTGGCTTGCTACATGGCACTTTCACTTTGAGCCTCGAAAGCGAAGCGTAACAATAGTCTCCTAAGTATAGTCATGATTATTTTATAAAATGCATGGACTTGAATGTAAGATAAAATTTTGGTAGGGTTAGGATTTAAAACATACTTGACCTGTACAAATCCTTTGTAGGTAATGTCCCAAGTGATTTACTTGGCAATATTTTTCCTATTGGAACAACTCTGGATGAGTTACTAAAGCAGAGTAATTCCGAAGTTGTATCTTCCGAAGTGCATTCACATATCCAAAGCACTAGCTGAACTAGTTGAAGGAAAGAGGGTCAGACCACCATAGGTCCTCAGAATTGGTATTTACGAGGCGCTTTATTTTTAATAAATCTGAGAAATACGAGACATCCTTACGTTTCCAAGGAAAGATACTGAAACGATTTGTCTCCTAATACACGCAACCATTGCCATATTTAATGCACAATGATGACTGTCTCCCACGTGCCTTGTGAATTTTGGACGCATTAAGGCACGTAGAGAAGACGTCCTAATCTAGGCCATAAAAGATGAAGTGTTAGAAATATTGAGTGGCTCAAATTTAAACTTTCACATGGACAGCCAGATGGCCCGGATCATGATCCAGTAACTGGGGTTAAGTGGGTCTGCCTATAAAAGGCACAAACTTTTGAGAGAATTTATTTACTTTTGCACAAATGTTTGCATCTCTCCTTTTATAATTTCCCAAATCTTCAATTTTCTCTAAGAACTCTTCTAGTTTCTCTTCTTGAAAATATTCTAAGTGTTCTTCTTTGTCGAGTTTTTTTTCCTTTCTTCTTGTTTCTTTCACAAATTTCAGTGTTCCTTCTTCTTCACCATCTTATGAAACTCGTAAGTGCTGTAATTTTTATTTACTTGTAAAAAGATTTGAACTAGTTTTTGAATCAATGGCTTCTCCCACATCTATTGAGAAACACGTAGATCTTAGTGAGTTGGAGAGTGAAATAGGGGTCCAAGTAACCAATACTGCTGACCTCATTAGAGCCATTGCGGCTGAATAAGGTGCTTTGGTTTCTTAGGGTGGTTGGGGGACGATGATATATCCTGGGACAGCCAAAATCCCATCCTCTGTAGATCCTCAGTAGATATGACGTACCTAGCCAACCTTAGGGACAAATATAGGATTCCATATAATATAGAGCTTCTCTTTCCTTCTCTTGATGAGTAAGCCTGTTTTCGAGGTAGGGCTATGTCGCCATCAGTAAGTTCTTCCTTTAGGCTGGGCTTTGCCTGCCTTTGCATCCTCTCTTTCGGGCTGTCCTTAGGTTGTACGAGCTGGCCCCCACCAAGATTGTCCCTAATGTCGGGCTCAACTAGTAGGAACTTATTTCCTCTGGAAAGAGACCTCCCTAGCAAGGACATGCCCCTTCACGTATTTTAAATCGTCTTTCAACCTAGGTCGTTGGGTAAAAGGGATTTGAGATGGTGATATTCTTTGTACACATAGGGGGCACACTCCCCCTTGTCTTGGGCCTACCCTCATCCATCAAAGGATGGAAGGAGACATGGTTCTGGGTTCTAGGGAAGTGGCAGGAATGTGAGGGTGACACTCTTCCCCACATCAAAGCCCCAACCTCTTACTCCGAACCTAGTGAATGTCGCCTCTGCATTTCGTTTGTTGTAATTTGTCGAACTTTGTATTAAACATTTTTTTCTTTATTGTTCTATAGGGTTTGTTGAGCATTTCGAACTAGATGAGAGTGATTGGGATACCTTGATGGGCATCTATTGTTGACCCTCCTCGTCTCGTAACTTTGATCGCATGATCCTTTCTAGACGATTTTTTGAAGAATTTTATCTAATAGCCAGAAGAGGTATAACTTCGTCCTTACTTGTGAATTTTAACTTAGCTTTCATATATTCACTCATGTCTAACCCTGCACCTTTCCTTACAGATAATTTCGAAAAGATGAGGCATTCCACTCCCGACATGGCCACGTTCTTTGCGGCCACCACCACCTCAGGTCGAAAAGGAATGAAGCCCTCATGTGCTAGAGGAAAGCAGGTGAGTGCTAAAATTGAAAGGGTTAGTATGGAGGCTTCCGGTCAAAAGGAGGGATGGCATCTCTTTGTAGACAAAGGTAAAACGATAGTGGTGGAAAAACCCAAGAAATGTTCAAGGTCTCCACCACCAGGATGGGCAGCTCTAACGATGTTCCTCCTCCTCGCTTCGATGTCCTAGCGAGGGAGGATTTACTAGCAGCGTCAATAGCTTTGGCCTCTGGAGGGCAAAAAAGGCTAGTTGTCGTGGAGCCCCAAAGGGAGGATTCTATAGAAAAGACAAGGGCTTTGAGTGACTCCACCACCTCCAAACTCCCACGAGCAAAACCCACTTTGGCAAAAAGGACCGACGAGCTTGAATCTGAGGCTCTTGCCCTTCTTCCTTCTGAAGTTTAGACTACCACAACAACATTTCATAAGTACTGGATAGAGAAGTAGCAATCCTTTGTAGAAAAAAGTGATGACGTCAATGTCACTGCTACGATGGTGGCCCAGGCGGAGAGGTCATTTGGTATGGCCATTGACGCTGAAGCGCTCTTTAAAAACATTTAGAGCAGGGTTTACCAATAAGGCATCCCAAGTTGAGGAAGCTGTCAACAAGGCCAAGGTAAAGGTAGAGGCTCTGAAGAAGAAAAATGAAGAGGAGTCTGTGAAGCTCGCTTCTGCCTTGGCAGAATTGAGAAGTTGAAGAAGGAGGTCCACTTTTCCCAAAGTGAGGTGGTCTCTCTAACGAAGCAAGTGAATATTTTTAATGCCCACCAGGCCTTGGAGAATGCAAATAAAGAGAACTCTACTTTAAAAGGAGGGGTAGGGGAGTTGAACTCCAAAATTGCTGGTTTCACTAAAAAGGTGGAGGTTGCCAGGTAGGAGGCTAAAACTACTGGTAGTGACGCTGAGAAGCATTTCCTCACCAACTTCCATTTAACCGAAGTGTACAAAAGTTTTGCGAAATACTTGAAGAGGTATGCTTACACGAACATGGTTGAATGGTTGGAGGTAAACATTCAAGGCATCAACACCTAGGAGTTGAGATCGGAGTTTTTTGATGACGAAATGGAGGAGCCCAAGCCTCGGACCCTAGTAGAAGAGAGCCAAGTAATTGAATTAGATGACGATGCGGCTGAAAAAGAAGCTGAAAAAATGGTTCATAATGTAATTGTGTCCTATGTGGCTCCTCAACCCCCACTCCCTTAGGGCATAGTTCTCCTAATGCAGGTGTAATGACTTCGGCCTACCTTTTCTAAATTCTCTTTTAATGAATGAAGCTATTCTTTTCTTCAGCACTTGTGTTTATTTAATTACTGCTTCTGCTTTATACAGATGTGCCTTTTTTGATTTAAACTACTCGTACTTCGACAATTACATCGAACTTTAAATAACATCTACTTAATACCAATATCAGACGTATGGCAACTTCCAAAACATTAACGTAGTAGGAAGGTCATACTTATACAACATGAATCTTTGCAATAACAAGACTTGCAAAATTTTAACAATGTTGGAAGATCAAACATAACAAGATCACATGCAATATGTACCTCGGCAACAATTGAACTTGCAAGATAACTCTTTATAAGTGTTACCAGGTCTTACATCTTGACAAAGTTCAGAATTTAACTGACGTTCTTTTAACCACTACAGAACTTTTTAACTAGATAATCAAACAATGAGATCAGATCTATGTAAGATCCAAGTAACCTCATACTTTTGCACATAGTACCTCGATAATAATTAAAACACTAAAACTTGTCCAAGTGTTAAAAGGTCATGTACCTTTGTAGATTTTCGAACTTATGTACGTTGATATGTGTGGGTTGGGGATTTTCAATATTTTAGTACTTTGGACTTTTAGTATGGTTTTGTAATTCTGTTATTCATAATTTGCACAAGTACAAGCAGTTTGCCTTGCTTCTCACTCTCTTTAGCATGGGATGAGTGGTTCACTCATGCTGAGGCTTCCTTTACAACTTTATTTGTTAAAGGCCGGTGCTACATTTCGCGAGTTTAGAGGTGGTCCTCTTTTGGGTCCAACTTCTCGTCGAAATGCCCATGCATCTCTTCGTAGGGACAGATCATCTACGAAGAAGCATTCTCCAGGGTTTTAACCTCTTTAAAGGGAGATTTTCATCGTACAAATAATATATTTAAAAGTTTTTTGCTGAACCTCAGATTGTACATACAAGATGTTTACATCATTGATAATATTTGCTTAGATGTTCTACATTCCATGGATTAGGCTGTGTCTTTCCATCCATATTCTCAATTTTGTAAGTTCGTGATCAGACCTTCTCATAGATACGATAAGGACATTCCCAATTAGGACCGAGGGTTTCTGAGCCATACTCTTTAGAGGATGGGAATACCCTTCAAAGCAGCAATTCATTCAGATGAATGACTTCTTTTTTTACATTCGAATTGTAGTATCTAGTCATTTTTCTTTAATAAACTGCCAATCTTGCTTGAGAGTCGTCTCTCCTTTCTTCAAGGAGGTCGAGCTCGTCTCTTCTCACCTCATCGTTAGTAATTTCATTGAAATGTATTCGTCGATGAGANACAGACCTACTTCAACGGGGCTCATAGCCTCGACCCCGCAGGCCATAGAGAATGAGGTCTCTCATGTAGTAGTTCTGTTTATAGTTCAAATAGCCTAGAGTACTTGAGGTAGTTCATCGACCCATGTTCCTTTAGAGGAATCCAATTTCCTTTTCAATGTATACTCGATCATTTTGTTAACAGCCTCGACTTGCCCATTGGCTTGGAGGTGATGTAGGGAGGAAAAATGCTTCTTGATGCCTAGTTCCTCACACAAATGTCTAGCTTTCTTGTTGTTAAACTGTCTACCATTGTTTGATACAATCGAATAGGAAATTTTGATCCTGCATATGATGTTCTTCCATAGGAAATTGGAAGTGTCGGCCTCGATGATTTTGGCAAGTGGCTCGGTCTCTACCCATTTGGTGAAGTAATCAATGACAACAATCGCGAAGCTAGAGTTTCATTTCCCTTTGGGAGAGGTCCTATAAGATCAATTCCTCATTTTGTAAACGAACAAGGGCTGGATACGATATTCAGCTCTTGAGAAAGCTGTCTTTGGATAGTAGCAAAGCGTTTACACTTATCACATTTTCTAACAAAATGTTACACGTCTTTTTTCAAGGTAGCCAGTAATATCCCCATTTAAGTACTTTTTGTTCTTAGGACCTTTCTCCAGTGTGGTTTCCATATACCCCTTCATGGATTTCTAGAAGCACATAATTTGCTTGCTCTCCTCTAATGCATCTGAGTAGGGGTAATAAGAATCCACGTTTGTATAGTACGTCATCCTAGAAGACAAAGTAAGCAGCTCTCCTTTTGAGCTTCTAAGCCTCTTCATTTTCAAAGGGTAGGGTTTAGTCTTTAAGGAAGAATATGATTGGTTTCATCTAAGACGGAGTGTCATCAACCCATATAACAGTCTTTAATGGCGATAGAAGGCCTGTAAAGATGTTCTATAGGCACAACTGTGAGCAGTTCGAAATCTTTGTTGCTTGCTAATTTTGATAGTGCGAGCGTGGGATTTACACTAGTTCGAACTTTTCAAAGGATGGGATGAAGCCCATAACCAACTTTAAGTAAGCTACCATAGACTTATCTCTGGCAGAACAATTGCCATGAACTTGATTTACTACTAGCTGGGAATCGATGTTGATGACGAGCTTCATTACCTGCATTTCTTTGGCTAACCTTAGGCCATCTAGAAGGGCCTCGTATTCTACCACATTATTGGTGACTTTGAAACTGAATTTTATAGTACAAGTAAGCTTATGTCTCTCTGGACTGACTAAGATAACTCCTGCCCCTGACCTTATCTCTCTTGGGATCCATCAATTGAGAGATTCCAAATTGGAAGTTCGGCAGGTTCTATCTCTTCTTCCATTTTTGGAACATGAACAAATTCTGCTAAAGCCTGACCCTTGATGGCTGTCCTTGGCTTAAAGATGATTTTCACTAAATTCCACAGCCTACCTAAGTAACCTCCCTGAAGCATCAAGCTTTTGTAGTACTTGTTTGAGGAAAAAGTCTGCTAGTACGTGTATACTTGAGCTTGGAAGTATGGTCTCAACTTTTTCGATGCTGTCACTAAAGAAAGAGCTAGCTTCTCCATGTCTGGATAGTGAGTTTCTAATGCTAAGAGTGATTTGCTAATGTAGTAAACAGGCAGTTGGTGATTGTTCTTTTCTCTTATCAAAATCGAACTAATAGCCTTGGAAGTCACTGCTAATTATAATTGTAGTGGCTCACAATCCTGTGGTTTGAAGAGGAAGGGAGCCTGTCCCAAATGCTTCTTCAGCCGCATTTCTCTATCCATTGAAACTTATTTCATCCTTTGAGGATCTTAAAGAATGGTAGGCACTTGTTTGTTGCCTTGGAGATGAAGCGGTTTAAAGTTCTACTCGTCCAGTGAGGCTCTATACCTCTTTTGATTTTTTAGGTGACCTCATTTCAGTCAAAACTTTGACCTTTTCAAGGTTCGCTTCAATGCCTCTTTTTCCTACAATGTAGCCTAAGAACTTTCCAGAGGAAACTTCAAAGGATTGAGCTTCATCCGGTATCTTCTCAAAATTTGGAATGTCTCACTAAGGTATTTAACATGATCTCTACTTCAAGCTCTTCACCAATATGTCGACCACGTAGACCTCCATGGATTTTCCAATAAAGTCGACGAACATTTTATTGACAAGTCTTTCATAGGTAGCTCCGACATTTTTCAACCCGAAAGGCATAACCTTATAGTAATAAAGACCATTGTTTATGATGAAGAAGTTGTGTTTCTTATTTGCTGGGAACATAGGGATTTGGTTGTACCTAGAATATGCATCCATGAAGCTAAGAAGTTCGTGTTCCGCAGTTGAATCCGCAAGTTGGTCTATTTTGGGAAGTGGAAAACTCTCCTTAGGACCTGCCTAGTTTAAATTTAAAAAGTCTATGCAAACCTTCTACTTTTCGTTATGCTTTTTGACCAATACTGGGTTAGAAACCCATTTAGGATACACTGATTCCCGGATAAATCCATTGTTGATCAACTTTTTAACCTCCTCCTTTAGAACCTCATATCTTTTAGGGTTAAGAGATCTTTTCTTTTGTCTATGTGCGGCAACCTTGGGATCTATGTTCAAGTGGTGGCAAATGATCTCTAGATCAATGCCTACCATGTCACCATATTTCCAGGCAAAGACAACAAGATTTTTTAGCAAGAAGCTTCTCAATTTCTCCTTTGCTTCTATGGTCAGGTTTCTTCCCATCTGCAAGTGTTTTGAGGAATCCTATAGGTCCACTGGAAAGCTCTCCAGTTTCTCAATAGGTGCTATTTGGGGCTCAAGGTCAATGACGCTAGGGTCCGACTCCTCTAAGTTAGCTGCTTCTTCAGCAGCTCTCCCTTCTTCAAGGGGTTCATTTTTTATACACAACTTCTTCTTTAGAGATTCGTATGACACCAAGGATGTCTCCTTCTTCAGGGACAACGGTCATCTCGATGTCTTTTTCTTGTTCAGGGACGTCATTCATATTAAGGTCTATGACAATGATACTGACGATTCTTGGTTCAAATTTTCTTAAGGAGTTCGAGTAACATTCCCTAACACTTCGCTAATCACCTCAAATTGTAGCGATGCCATTTTCAATTGGAAATTTCATACATAAGTGATGAATGGAGGTTATAGCCCATAGCTTCTTTAAGGCTGGCCTCCCAAGTACTCCATGATAGGCAGAGCGATTATCAACTACCAAAAGTTCCATGAAATGGTGAGTAGTCAAGGGTGCAGTCCCTATCTCTATTGCTAGAGTGATTTTACCCATTGGGATGATGCTATCTTGTGTAAAGCCATATAAGTGGGTACTCATCGGCGTCAGCTAGTGGTCAACTTTCATCTTGTCAAAGGTGGTTCCAAAGATAATAATGACCGAGCTTTCATTATCCACTAACATTCTTTTCAGGTCATTGCGGGCCATGATTGCCCTTACCACTAGGGTATCACAGTGTGGAAAATGTATACCTGATGCATCCTCTCAAGTAAATGTGATTGGTGGAATTACTCTTCCAATAGAGGATTGGTTGACTATGAAACTTGTTATAAGAGGGGTTTTTGCTAGCATAACCTTTCTGTGAGTTTCTCGATTCTCCTCCAACATGTGGACCTCCAATGATTATATCGATTTCCCCGATGGGTTCCTGGCCATTGTTTGTTGGAGGGGGCTCCATCTTTGCTTTTGACCTTTTCTAAGCCTTTCTGTATCATTATCCCTTCCTCTTAGAGGGTAATTTTTGTTTGGGCACCTTGGCTCAACATTCCCATGCTGTTGGGTTTGCCTGGGAGAAGCATCTCTTCGGTGGCGCATGCCTCTTCCTTGATTTATGTTGCGAGAGTATCTTACGACATCCCAACAATTCTCCGTGTAGTGGCCATAGGATTGATTGTAGGTACAATAACTGGGCATTTCATCCCTATTTCTAGGTTCAGTGCTCATCCCCTACATTTTTCCCTTTGTGGGTTCCTCTGGTAGGGCTGGCGCTGATGTATTTCAGCATCAGGGTTTACCTCTTCATAAGCCAAAGTGGGTACCGTATTAAGTGTTAGTGCTTGTCCATGGTTAAGTGGTGCCTAGTGATCTATCAAATGGGAGGTAGGACCTTTTCCTCTTTCCATCTAAGGAGGGAGAAGTCACTGGCTGGCCCTGTTCCTGTGGTCTTTCAATTCTTCATTGAGGATTTTCCGCCTTATCATTTCTAATAGAGCATTATAGGTAGTAGGGTCCTTGTTCTGCACGTCTCTCCAGAAGAGAGAGTTCATGTCTAAACCTCCTTTTAAGGCATTCAAAACTTCCATATCTGTGACATACACATAGTAGGTCATTTCATTAGTGAAGCAAGACAAGAAAATTTTCAGCGTCTCGCCTTGTTGTTGCCACATGTCTTGCAATCGTTGAAGCTGTTGAGTTGTTTCGTAGGGTTACCTCTCTCATCATACTTAGGAATTTTAGGGAGTATTAAGAGATTTAGAATTGGGGCATTCTTAATGGCTTGTGAGAACGGCGAATGGTCATCATCGTCATCTAGGATGCATGACTTCTGTGGTTCATCAGAATTCTCCTCCTCCTTTGTTGAGTTTGGAGAAGTGTTTGAGAGGTTTTTGTCTCACTCATAGCCATGTCCCTTCTCTCAAGCCTATTTCTAGGGGAAGGAACCAGAGGCTCTTCATGGTAAACTGGTTCTTATCTTTCATTTCGAGGAGGCTCTTGTTGCCTACTTTTAGGCACAGGAGGGAAAGGGTGAGCCTACCTATTTGTAGGTGCAGAATGAGAGTGAGAATACCTATTTCTAGGAAATTCCAGACTTATCCTGTCAAAAATACTTGACGACCTCTGAGGTCGATCCTTTAGTTCATAGTTCGGAGGAAAGTTAAATGGGGCCTCATAGGGCCGTTCTGAGGCATAATTGGTTGAAGTGTCGACCTCAACCTCTCTTTCCTAGAGGACTTCCTTCCTTGTATGATGGTATCCATCAATTTGGTTTTGGACTTTTCTTCTTCATGGTAGTATCCTTGGGGTTCATGGAATGTATTTTCAGGGACTGCATATGGAAGAATTGGGTATCCTCCTCGGCCCCGTATGTTCATTAGCATCTCATGCATGGCTATGTTCTGCTGGATTATATTTCCCATGTTGGCAGCTATTGTGGCCATTTCTCTAGGGAGCCTAATTGTGACCCTACCTCCACCTCTGGACCCACCTCGTTTATTTTGTGGGGGTCGTGGATGAGTAGGTAGGACAGTTCATGAGGGTTCCTCTTCCTCAGGGTGTTCTCTCTTCCTATGAGGTGTATTTTCATCACCACTTGAACTTATTTTTCACAAACACTTTTATCAACTGAATTCTCTTTTCTTCAAGGATCAAATAAGTATTGGATTTTGAGACTCTCCAACGGTTCTTCTTTCAAGAACTCTCATTTTTATAGGGTTGGAAGTTTGTAACGGTCTTTTCTTCAAGAATACTCATTTTTCAAGGGTTAAAGCCTTTCTTTCCAAAATATCCCAAGCTATCATTATCCCACACGTGTTTTTGTGGTTAAATGTTAGTTTTTCCACAGACAACATCAATATGTTAACCCCAAAAAATGAACCAACAGATGTCGCCCCACTCATGCCAAGTCAAGTACAATTCCGACGTGTTTCTACCAAAATAACGGCGATATCATGGAGCAAATGGACGCGGGATGTACTTTAAGGCGAGAGACAAAACTGTTCAAGCTCTGGCGGGTGAGACAGAACCGATCGTGCTAACAACAATTGTCGGATGGAAACCAAAATAATCTATGTAGTAGCAAGCAGGAATATGTGGAAGGATAAATAAAAATGTGTATAGAAGTTGTTACATTGCGTGCCCAAATTTACATTTGATAAACACGTGAAGAATACAAGAAATATTCAACCGAGTGTTTATATGAAATTCTTCAGAGATCGAGTGTATATTTCTAATATATGATTGTCCCAATTCCAATCAACCATCATAAGAAAAACCCCATCTTTTGTTACAAAGAAAACCTATTTATAGTGCATTGACCGACATGTTGATCGTTGGATCAGAACCACGTGGCCTCATCTCTTGAATTGGGGCTTCACATCACTGTCTATTCATGATTTAATACATTGATAAAGGTTCAGTCACCCTATACAATAGGTTGACACACTGACAAACTTTATTAAAAGTGATACATCAATCACTTCTAAGGGATCTTCAAATCTATCGTAATAGACAGTGTCAGCATCTGGGGCTTCGAATAAGTTTGAGAGCCTTGGAGAGATCTTTGAGGTGGTTCTTTGTTCCCTCAGGCAGTATCTCAGTGTAGGGTGGAGTGCTTTGTCCTTGAGGCAGTGCTTCAGCATGAACTTCGGTTTGTAGTGCAAGGACTTCGATTCTGCTTGGTTTCTTCATATTTTGACCACATGGGTATTTATTTTGACTTTCTTGTTGACTTTTTGCATACGTGGCACTTTCACTTTGAGCCTCGAAGGTGAAAGGTAAAACCTACTATATAGTCCTTATGGAGACATTAGTTTGCTGGTCATGTGTCCGGTGTGCTTGACTGTTCTAAATCAAGTGCATCTGACGGTTAAGGTTTTACAAAAGCTCGACTCAAGGGGATAGTTCTTTTGTTCATCAGTTGCTATCTTATATGACAAAGCTCGTTTGGAATACTGAGAGTTTCATAGATAAATTAAGAAATCTCTCAAACGTCAAAACAATGTTATTCAATCCAGATCTACCAAAATATGAAAATGTATCAGTCTTCTACCAAAGCCTACTTATTAAAGTTCAACTAAGTAAAAAATTCAGCAACAAAATAACAAAACAAGCATAGCTGGGAAATTAAATAAGTGCCGGTTTGACCCTCTACACGATGAAATTCTGCCGAAATTCCATTCTCTTAAAAGATCTTTGAGCCTTGCCATGAAGTTCATTTACACTCAAAAAGTGGTATTATTCATCCAAATTAGTTATAGGTGACCAACTGTCAATCTTAAGCCTGCAAAAAAGTCAATGAACGTTTTGAGCCTTAGCATACAATCCACAAATTTTCATTCCTCACGCAATGCGTTCGTAATAGAGATTGAAGGGCCACCATATATATGCCTTTTTGATTTAACGCATTGTGGATTTTTTAGATTCGAGAAAGATTAGATTCAAAATGAATCAACTTGCAAGAATTTGTCTACATAGGGACTAGATTGGGGCTACTACATTCCAGTAAATGGTAATATCAAATAGAAATGCTAGCTTCTTTCGAGATAGATAATTATATTCACACAATAAGAAGTATATGAAGAATTTGAGATAGTGCTTCATTGAGAATCTTCTCGAGAAACTACGATATGAGGACAACATTTCTGTTGACTCTCAGAACATTTAACCATGTCATTTTGAGATAATGCTGCATGATGGTAGTAGGGACCCGAAGACCAGAACTTTTGTAGCTCCAGCGCTGTTAAGAGATAAAATCTCATATCGATTATAAATCAAATACATATGTTTCGCGTGTTTTCAATCCGCCAACAATTAAAGAGAAAACAGGGATCAAACGATTGTGTAAGGAACAAACCTCTTGAGACAAAGTCCCAAAAAGGGGTGTATTTACTAGCAAAGGATTACAATTGGAAAGTAGATAAAACACCTCCAAGGGGCGCAAGCACACGAGTACTAAAAAGGATTTAAATTAGATTAAGGAAATAAAAATTACATATTCTCTTGTAGAGAGTTGTTTTTTCGGGGGGCTTCTTCCTATCACTTCA
>CAIGRS010088347.1:0-11995 GCA_903798395.1 Fraxinus floribunda | reverse complement strand
AAAAAAGAAAGTTGGAAACCATTTTCCCACCACTTTGATGGGAAAACCAATTGCACAAAATCATGGAAAGGGGAACATGTGACGGGTGGGAGGAAAATATTTTCCATGTAAATTTTTTGCTATGCTATCAAACATGGCAAAAGTGAGAATTAAAATTTCAATTCTATTTTTCATGAAAAATAATGGGCTATCAAATAGGCCCTAAATTTATGTTCTTTGCATTCAAATTTCATTCAAACGGATCCTTGATAATTTTCGGATGCAATTCTTAAAATGGGTAGTTGGAGAAATGGGAAAAAGTATTATACCCTCGAAAGGCTAAAAACCAACAAGATGACTTTCAATCCAACTGCCTTGATGGACGAGCCAAGAAATAAGGAAACTTCCATTATTTTGGTTGATTATTGATGTGCATTATCCTTTATACCACCCCGTTTTGATTGAATAATGCCACGCATCCTTATCTTCCAATGCCACTGACGTCTATTCCAATGCTCTCCATACCCAATTTCAAACTAGACAATCTTTAATAAATAATAAATAAAAAAAAAATTCAATATTGTTAAGCGGAACCATTCAAGTTCTCACATGTTAATTTATATTTCGAGTTAGTCGATATGAGATTTATCAAATAATATATTCATATAAGATGGTGACTCATTTGAACAAATCAATTTTTAATTCGCGTCTTCATATTTGAATTTTATTCGGATCAAATTACTCTTTTGAGTTTAATTAGCTTTCACATCATGTAAGGTTTGAAGTTTCTTCTAAAATATCAACTTTAGCCCCTGTTTGGTACACATTAACATTTTCATTCTCATTTTTTTTACTCATTTTCGACCACACATTCTTCAATAAAATAATATTTTCCATCACATCTATAACTTTTCATTCTTTTTTCAGCCACACATTTTTCATTAATCTAATATTCCAAAATACATTCTTCCAAAATAATGTGACTCAAACACACCCTTATTTAAAAAAAATGGCTCAAGTTTTTATATGTTGATTTATATTCTGATAGTTAATCAACGTGAAATTTATCACTTAACAACATAATATTTGATTTGTGTACGTATTGCATATGTTTGACATATCGAATTATAAAGTATAAAAAATAAGTATAAATTTAGGGACGATAATATTAGGGACGTGTTTGGTATAACTTAAAATCCAAAATATACTCGTTATTGTGTCTCACTTGTCTAATAAAAGTCAACAATAACGACTGATTTTTCAATTTTAATCCCTACCAAACACGTCCTTGATAACAGTATATAATAGATTGAGGTGATTTTTGTTAGAGGAGTTAGAATGGGTGAGTCAGTTCGAATTAATGAGCTTGCATTCGATTCAGGTATGTTTCAGACTCGATTAAAATTAAAAATTTTAATTTAGGTCAAAGTCAATAATCAATCTCAATAGCATATTTTATGGATTCACAACTTTTCAATCGTACACTCCATCAACTTGTATCAAAATTTGCTAAAATTTTATGTGATTTACAATTTTTCAATCAACAATTAATTTTAATCACAAATTTCATGGAATACACAATTTTTCAATCACATTTTGATATCAATCCAAGCTCAAAACTAAAATGACACCTAACGAACGCTACCTTTTAAAGAAATTTTACGTGTTGAAAACCCAACATGCCACTTGGTGGAAGCAGTTATATGAGGATTTCATGCGCACCGATTCCCGTTTTGGCCATTTATTATATCGTCACTGATATTCTTTGTAGTAATCCCATTGCAGGTTAGACTCCCATGACACAGCTGCAAACTTTGACTCTACTTTCCCATGAATTCACTTATTTTTGATCGAGATGAGAAATTATATATGAGTAGCCCAACTCAAATAATTTGCATTCGAGTTGTTGAATTAGTTTAAAGAAGAGCGATCCCATAGGGATTTTCGGAAAAGTTTAATGACTACAACAAATCAACAATCTATATATGTTTTAACGTCTATGTATGAATCGATATTTAATTTTATTAATGGGAGATAATAGGGTGACTAATGTTGAAAGTGAATTAAAGTTCAATGAATTGATAGAAACAAATTAAAGATGAGTGATTCGATTGAAATTTTCATTTGATTTCTTGAATTAATTTAAAGGGGTGATCAACTAGAGGTTTTCGTAAAAGCTTAGTCACTAAAATTTAAATTAACCAACTGCGTACGTGGCAATACGTCAAATACTATTATGTTTTGACGTCCAATAAGAATCGAACGTTAATTTTACTAACGGGAGAGAACATAGTCATTAATGTTGAAAGTACATTGAAGTTTAGTTATTTGATTGAGATCAATGAAATGTGTATGGCCTAATTGGAATCTCCATGAAAGTTCAATGACCAAAAAATTGAAATTAAACTTGAAAAACCATAAAAACTTTGAAGTATGCACAACTTGAGAAATCTAAGGCAAAAAATAAAATAAAATGGCGTCGTTCCAATATCTCAATATAACGACTATTTTATACTATGGCATGTGCATTTAAGGCTTGTTTCTCTATAAGCAAAGCCATATTTAGAAATTTCGAGGTGCTTTCCATTATAATTATCGATTAATTAATTATTATTGTTGAAAGAAATATTTAATCGATGTTCATTTGGCCACAAGTTAGTTTCAAGTTTCAACTTTCAGATCAAATAATTTAACAGGGTGCTGAACAGACAAATTATCCAAATTCAAGTTTCACTGTTACCCATTATTAAAAATTGAGCACGTATAAGACTTCAATGAAAAAATATTATATATATATATATATATATATCACTACTATATAAAAGAGTGAGTTTCATTTTTACTGTTCATAAGCCGCGAGCCGAACCAGATGGCTCTTTGGCTCAGCTCGACTAAGATGTCTAAGCCGATTTTTTTTTATAGGTTCGATTCAACATTCTACGTAGACTTTGTCGAGCCAAATGTCTTTATGGCTCGGCTCGGCTAAGCCGATTTTTATTTTTTTTAACAAATGGACCAAACGGACCATTTGGTCCGTGCTGCATGGACCAAAGGTCCATTCTGTGCGGAGAGATGAAGTTTTAATTTATTTTTTTTCTTTTTTAAGAGTGATTTGTTTTTATTTTACTTTTTAATGTTGTCTTGAAACATTTAGCAACTTATAAAACATTTTTATGTAACTAATGTTTGACGTAAATTTTTTTTTTTATACATATACTATTATAGAGTCAACTACATCATGGCACGTGCCTTGCACGTACTTCTCACTAGTATATATATATTTATTTGTTCATATCTAACTCGTTAATGATTTTGATCAAGTGACTCAACCAATACAATTGCTAAAATATCATTTTTAAACTTTTACAACTCATTTCTTATTTCAAAATCGTCTTCCTGATTGATACAAAAGAAATAATATATCTCATTATGAAATGCACTCCGACGATAGCATTCTCTAATTTTGACAGTTAATTTCATTTATGGTCACTGAACTTCCATTTAAATTTAAAAATAAACGATAATTCATTGGTCGAATCATGACAAAACTTTGTCATGAAACAAGCATCTGATGTTTGAAGAACCGCCATTGCCTACGTAGGCGCCTGCAGTTGCAGGTCCTATTTGGCCAAGTTCTATCTCGACGATAATATATAGATAAGATTAAATTCAAGAGTAAATAAGAATTTTTGTTTTTTCTTCTTCTTCTTGGCTACCCATTCTACTTGAAATGTTATCCCTTTACTGTTATAAATTGAGCTGCTTGGCATCCATTTTCTCATAGCACAAATCGTATAGAAAAATTATTGAATACACAATTGAGTTCAAGCCATGGCTGCATCTTTTTCAATGCCTTCAATGGTAAGATTATGCAGTTAGTTTCTGCTTTTGTTTGTGCCTATATTTGATGATAAATTGGTTGAATTTTGGTTCTGCATTTGCATGATAATCAATTAAATTTGACTGAACAGATTATGGAAGAAGAAGGAAGATTTGAAGCAGAAGTAGCAGAGGTGCAAGCATGGTGGAACTCTGAGAGGTTCAAGCTAACCCAAAGGCCATATTCAGCGAGAGACGTCGTTGCACTACGCGGTAATCTCAAACAAGATTATGGATCGAATGAATTGGCCAAGAAACTATGGAGGACTCTCAAAACTCATCAAGCCAATGGCACTGCCTCAAGAACCTTTGGTTCACTTGATCCTGTACAAGTTACCATGATGGCTAAGCATTTGGACACAATCTATGTCTCCGGTTGGCAATGCTCGTCGACCCACACAACCAGCAATGAACCAGGGCCTGATCTTGCCGATTATCCCTATGATACTGTCCCCAACAAAGTCGAGCATCTTTTCTTCGCACAGCAGTATCATGATCGGAAGCAAAGAGAGGCAAGGATGAACATGAGCAGGGAAGAGAGGGTTAGGACTCCGTACATTGACTACTTGAAGCCGATTATTGCGGATGGTGATACCGGATTTGGTGGTGCTACTGCCACAGTTAAGCTCTGCAAGCTGTTTGTCGAGCGTGGTGCAGCCGGTGTCCACATTGAGGATCAGTCCTCCATGACGAAAAAATGTGGACACATGGCTGGCAAGGTGCTCGTGGCGGTCAGTGAACACATCAATAGGCTCGTGGCTGCGAGGTTGCAGTTTGATATTATGGGTGTTGAAACCGTTTTGGTGGCTCGTATTGATGCTGTTGCAGCGACATTGATCCAAACCAATGTCGATACACGGGATCATCAGTTCATTTTAGGTGTAACGAACCCGAATCTTAAAGGGAAACCTTTAGCTACTCTGCTAGCAGAGGCAATGGCAGCTGGTAAAACAGCGTCGGAGCTTCAAACGATCGAGGATAATTGGCTGGCAATGGCACAATTGAAGACTTTTTCAGAATGTGTTGTCGATGCTATCAGAAATTTGAACGTTGGAGAAGCTGAGAAGCAGAGGAGATTGAATGAGTGGATGAACCATTCGAGTTACAATAAATGTCTCTCGAATGAGCAAGGGCGAGATATTGCTGAGAGATTAGGCCTAACCAATCTCTTCTGGGACTGGGATTTGCCAAGAACCAGAGAAGGATTCTACAGGTTCAAGGGCTCTGTAATGGCAGCAATTGTCCGTGGCTGGGCTTTCGCCCCACACGCTGACCTAATCTGGATGGAAACCTCAAGCCCTGACTTGGTTGAGTGCACCAAATTCGCCGAGGGTGTCAAGTCTATGCACCCACAGATCATGTTAGCTTACAATCTCTCCCCCTCTTTCAATTGGGATGCGTCTGGAATGAACGATCATCAGATGATGGATTTCATACCGAGGATTGCCAAACTAGGCTATTGTTGGCAGTTCATTACTCTAGCCGGATTCCATGCTGATGCCCTCATTATCGATACTTTCGCTAAAGATTTTGCACGACGGGGAATGTTGGCATACGTCGAGAAAATCCAGAGGGAGGAGAGGAAACATGGAGTCGACACATTGGCTCATCAGAAATGGTCTGGTGCAAATTACTATGACAGAATTCTGAGGACTGTCCAGGGAGGAATCACTTCAACTGCTGCTATGGGCAAAGGCAAATTACATCCTTTCCTTAATTTCTCTCAAGGTTTTGTATCAAATATTCTTGTTATGTATATGTAAATTTTGGGATTCTTCGGTTTTGCAGGGGTGACTGAAGAACAGTTTCAAGAGACATGGACGAGGCCGGGAACGACGACCATGGCGACTGAGGGCAGCGTCGTGATTGCAAAGGCCAGGATGTAAGACACATCCTGAACTGAATATGGGTTCTGAAAGCTTGAGAAGTTTGTTTAGTTTCAATTGGTGAAATCAAGTACAATAAATTTGTTCTATGGTAGAATAATTGTTGATTGGGAAATTATGGGGGCATGTTTTGGCCTGCAATCTACTATTCTTGTTTCTTGCTATGTGAAGCTTTCACCAAGAAAAGGCTTGTATCAAATGCCATTTTGTTGGTTAATGTTTACAGCAACATTAAGAGTGTTGAATCACCTCGTCTCAAGACCGGTTTATTTTTTCATCAAACATACACAAACTTACAAATAAATGAGAATGAGTTTCGAATCCAAGACACTTGTCTACTCTGATGATGTGTTAACACATCGTCTAAATGATTTTTGTTATTAATTATTTGCTCCATGGCTTAAGAACAGACAGTACAATTATGATTGCAATAACCAGGAGCAATATAATGGAAATCATCATGCATTTTCTTGATTTTTTCTGCAAGCTTTTAGCAGTATGGAGAGCATCTGTACCCATGTTTACATGGTCTACTGCATTCCTCACCTGTGAGTAGTTTCCAGGAACAAATATAAAACTATTAATATTCTATATAGAATGTCAAATTTAACTTAAAACCTAAAACATTAGAATCAATATATAAAACAGCCACTAGATGGCTCGATTGGTCTTTCGCTCCAATATCCAAGTTAGACGAACAATGTGCACGTCAGTATTGTTGCATGTCTCCACTAGAGTTTCCTATAGCTTCGTCCCACTCATGCATAGTTCACCGTGTTTCGAGTTCCAACATGTATGCTCACATTCAAAATAATGACTAGCGTCTTATTAGTAATTATGGTCATTACGCAGATGACGTGGTGAAAATATCAATTCTTTAGATAATATAGAAATATGTCGCGGTTTATTTAATCTGTCTAAAGGTGTAAACCTGATCATAATAAATTTTTAAGATAATTTTCTTTCCAATAATATGAATAGGTCATTTGACCTGTCTATAGAAATAAACCGAGCCGCCATGGCCCAGTTAATGGGACGCTCTGGGCCGGTATAGCTCTTTAGTCAATGGATGCAACACTTTCCATTCTAAGGTGTGTAAACCCGACGGAAGAGGAGCCACGATGTCAGAAGGCTCCCTGACAATGGCAAGACGACATTCATTCTTGTGGCGTCACCCCATTGGTGATAATGGCTTGGAGGTGTGATATTGGCTTGAAGGTTGCCGGGGTAATTTGTTGGATTTTAGAGGATATAAAGACTATCTATTAACTCGATTGCATTTTGCCTATAGTTGTTGGGCTCTATGTGAAACTAGGAAGTTGTCGCCTTGGAGTTTTCCACCAAGTGAACCAGCCATAGGTCTGAGCAGATACTCAAATAGACCTAACATAGTCTATTTTTATGTATAGGTCGACCCAGATCGTGTTGGCTTAACAATGTTGTTGATATTTGACCCTAATTACAAGATTAACTGAAGATCTCAACCCTAATGGAAGTCCTCAACATTTCACTATTACAACTCTAGGGCAGCTCCGCCCCAATCACCATCAACTTGGCATGTTCCGTCGTGATTATTGATTTGATTAAGGTGATGTCATCACTCTGCTTTGCCCAACCCCATAATGACACGTGGCATAACTGATATAAGCACTTCGTGATCAACCAATCAAAAAGCAATCATGATAGTGTGACTGCAATTGCAAGGAATATCATGATGAGCTGCAAAGAGCCGACCTCGCCATCGCCATCCAGTAAAGCAGCTTTTCGAGTTGAATAATTTGGCACGCTTAACGAGAAAAATATTGCATATGACATCAGTGGTGATCTAAATACTATTAACAGCACTCCTTCCAAAATCGGTTATAAAAGGAGACGAACCGTCCCTTTGATGAAGGGAACTTTCATAGTTTCAAGATAAAAAAGCCAATAAAACTGTCCTTCCCTATTCCAGCTAATTACCTCGACCTATTCTCAATTAAGTTGACGTCAACAAATGTCATATCCACTTTTTACCCTTAGACCTGCCTAAACAATTTGTCTATTTAACAATATTTTTAAACTAATAAAATAGGTCTAAGTAAACATTTGAGGAGCAAGCAACAACATTAGGAAGACCTAAAGAAAAGAAATAAATTACAACTAATAGGGCATACGTTCGTCTAAAATGACTAAAATGGAATTAAAAGAAGGACAATGTTAGTGGTACACCATGATCTATATCAGGGGGTTACACCCCCCTGTAACCCCCCTCACATGGGGGGTGGAGTCCACTCAAATAAAAAAATATTATTCCAATGGATCCCACTCTCCATGTACACCACTTGATGTACAAGTGGAATATCCTTAAAGGAACTATGTAAGAAAAATTAAAACAACAATGTTTAGGCATTAAAGGGGCTTGTTATCAAATTGTTTTTTTAATTATAAATTTATAAGTGTAAGTTTAGTTAGAGCTATCCATCACAAAAAGAACAAGAACAACAAATTGGCAAAGAGAATTGTTCAAAAACAAAATGATACAGTGCAAGCCTCGAAAAAGCCAAGAATAGTTCAACTTAATCTCATTGATTCGAAAGCCATTGAACCGGACCTGTAGGTTCAGTTCGAAAGCCATTGAACCGGACCCAAGTCCAGTCTGAATCACTCATGGACCATGGATCGGTCCGGATCACCCATTTTTATCAATTGACATTTAACTTGTTTAAAACTCATTGAACCGTCGATTTTTCAATAAAGCAGTCGGCCCATATTTCTTCGAACTGAAGTCAATGATTGTTGAATACAAACCCACTCATTTTACACGCGATTCCTTGAAAAACCAAAAACCCTTCTCTCAATCTCATTGCAATTCAACCACTCCCAAAAATTCAAATCTTCAATTTCAAGTCATAATAGATGGAAGAAGAACATGTAAGTTTGGAATTTTTTATTATTATTATTTTAATTTCAAATTTTAGATATGACAATATGTAAAAAGAAGAATGCTCACCACTTTTATAGTTGTTTTTTTTTTTTGTTGTGTTTTAAATGTAATTGTATTGATGAATTCGAAGGAAGATGGACAATATATGAGAAATCTGAAACTAGCTTATGTACTAACGACCGAATGGCTGGCTGATTCTATGTGAATATTATTTTATGTTGCCTTTCTAGGACGCTCGGTTAAAATCTATAAAAGTGTAATCATTATGCTAAGATTCAATGAATTTATGATTTGGTTCTTGTTTTATATTCACGAATTTTGAAAACACCCTACTGAATGTGAAATATTCAAAAGCTGTTCTGGTACATAGGGTATGTTTCTTTTACCCAATAGTTCATAGAGAGGTGAGCCTAAATAACCAACAAACATAGGAATATTTATGCTACTACCAATTAAGAGAAAAATAAATCTTGTGCTAAGTGTTTTGAGTTGAATTCATGTGAAAGTTTCCACAGGTAATTATTGTCAGCCATGCAATTGATATCATTTGGCGCATGAGTTGATTTATTGGTGATGACAGATGGGACTTAATTGATTTTGGAGGTCTAGGGACGATAGAGGAAATGGAATTAGCCAAAGAGGGCCTGATGATTGTGTTAAGGAAAGGAGTGGAGTAAAATGCCTACAAAGCTGAAAAATGAATGTTACAATTTGTGAAACTTAGGCTACAAATTGATCCAAGTCACCAAAATAACATGAGGTTAATCTAGTTACTGGTAGAAATTATTTTATTATTCAATAAAAACAACTTACAAAAAAAAAAAAATGAAATTTTTATTCATTCACGCAAGTACTTTACGTTGAAAAAAACATTAGAGTGATAGCATGGATTAGCACATTTTTAATAATGTTATATATCATTGGGGGAAATCATCATCACTAGTATTATTATAATATGAAGAAAATGCATGAAAATTGACTAATTGAAAATTAATAAACTATAGCACTCTAGATCCTATTATTGAAAAAAAAAAAAAAATTAAAAAAATTATTGCTAGCTATGCCGCTACGTTATAGATTTCTTAAAGGGTAAAAAACAAAATTTCAATGTTTTTTTTTTTTTTTGTAGCTATTGCATATTAACAAAACAAAAGGGCCAGACCAGCGGGCCAACTGGCCTCAATGGTGGGGCCAACAGGCCTCAATGGCGAGGCCTGGGCATCTAGGTCTACGAGTAACTGGCACATGGCCCTATATTTAAGATTGGGCCACCCGTGACGTCGACATCAGCCCACTTTGACATCCATACTACACCTTTCATTTTGGGAAAAAATGACGCCCCAGCCAGCCCCCGAAGGCAAGGCCCGGGTCTCTACAAAGGAAAGCTATGAAAGGCACTCTGCGTTCCCAAATTTTAGGGTTAAAACCTTAGTTGTGAGACCCGATCCGAACACTGACCCAAACAATGTATCGGGTTAGTGTTTCAACCAGTGACCTGATGATTCAATCGATGGATCAATTCCTATAAAATATATTGTTAGTTATTTTTATTGAATAATAAAATTTTGACAATTTCTACCATTAACTAGATTAACCTCATGTTATTTTGACGATTATGATCAATTTGTAGCCTAAATTTCACAAATAGTAACATTCCCTTTTCAGCTTCGTAGGCATTTTACTCCACTCATTTCCTTAACACACTCGCCCATTTGGCTAATTCCATCTCCTCTATCGTTCCTAGACCTCTAAAATCAACTAAACACTTAAACTCCATGTGTCATCACCAATAGTTTAACTAATGCACCAAATGATATCAGGTGCTTGGCAAACAATAATTACCTCTGAAAACTTCCACATGAGTTCAACTCAAACACTTCTTAGTACAAGATTTTTTTCTTCTCTCAATTGGTAGTAGCATAAATATTCATCTGTTTGTTGGCCATTTAGGCTCACCTCTCTGTAAACTGTTGGGTAAAAGAAACGTACCCTATGTACCAGAAAACATATTAGCAGCTTTTGGAGATTTCACATGTAGTAGGGTGTTTTCAAAATCCGTGAATATAAAACAAGACCCAAATCATAAATTTATTGAACATCCAGCATAATGATTACACATTTATAGAAAATTTTAACCGAGTATCCTAGAAAAGGCAATAGAAAATAATATTCACATAGAATCAGCAGTTAATTCACTAGTATTTAAGCTAGTTTCAAATTTCTCATATATGGTCTCTCTTCCGCCGAATTCATCAATACAATTACATTTAAAACACAACAAAGAAACAACTATAAAAATGGTGAGCATCTTCCACAATTTTCCCAGCACAAAAATATCTTCTTTTTGCATATTGTCATATTGAAATTCAGCAAAAAAATAAATAAATACATCAAACTTACATGTTCTTCTTCCATCTATTACATCTTGAAATTGGAGATTTGAGTTTTTTGAAGTGGTTGAATTGCAAGGAGATTGAGAGAAGGCGAAAGGGTTTTTGGTTTTTCAAAGAATTGCGTGTGAAATGAGTGGGTTTGTATTCAATAACCATTGGCCCGGTCGGTTCAAAGAAATATGGGTCGATGAGTTTATGGAAAAACAAGTGGTTCAATGGTTTTAAATGGGTTGAATGTCAATTAATAAAAATGAGTGATTCGGACCGAACCAAGGTCCGATTTAACGCTTTTTGAACCGAACCGACCGGTCCGAGTTTTATAACACTGGTTAGACCACCTAAGACAAGGGAAGCTCAACTTGTTTTGACACCCCTACAATGGCCCCACCGTCTAAAAGGATTTCAATGTTCTTTTAAACAAGGATTTTACAACTTGTACATAAAAAATATATATAATAGATTACATAATATGATGTGGAGAAAATAATTTGATGAAAAAGTTGAATGCATTTTAAACTAACAAATGATAGAGTATCGTATGACTTTATTCCATTATGTAAATCTTGATATACATGTAGCAAAATCATTCAAACAAACGTTAATAACAAAAGTAAAAGAGGTAGAGTTTTCATATGTTAAGCTTCGATTTAACAAATTTATAAAGAAAAATAGTATCAAATCCACAAAATATGTAGATAATAATGAATACTGGTTATGAATGTAAATTTAAAATTAATAATTGACTTTGAGTGAGTTTATAAATTATTTGTATATTCTTAAGTTGAAATACAAAATCTTGGAGAAGAAAAGTATAGAGAAATTAAATAATGAGAAAGCCAACCATATCGATAACATCAAATTGCTCGTTAGAGTTTTTTAAGTTCTATTGCCATATTGATTCCTGGAGTTTTATCTTAAAAGATTAAAACTTAAAA
>CAIGRS010088298.1:0-21372 GCA_903798395.1 Fraxinus floribunda | reverse complement strand
CTGATTTTTGAAAAATGAAATTTTGCCCCTGATTTTTGAATTCTAATTTTTAAATCCCTGAAACTATGTAATTTCCTCATAGATTTATCCATATTTTATACCCATGTCCGTGAACAAAACAAAAAACGAGACATTACTGACAAGTAGACCCATTACAGCCCACTTCAATATCTTACATAATCTTTCACATAATAGGCGCTCCCCAATAGAGGGTGGCCACTTGTCAATTATGTGAAAGATTATGTAAGATATTGTGTACAAATAGATTTATCCATATTTTATACGGGTTAATTTCACAAATGGTCACTGAAGTTACCTAAAAATAACAAAACGGTCACTGAAGTTTCAAAATTTCAGAAACGGTCACTGAAGTTTGAAATTTCTTTCACAAACGGTCACTGAATTTTCAAATTTTTTAGACAAGTTTGAGGTAATTTTTCGACAATTTCTGACCACCAAAATCGTCGATTTCAGATACCGTTGGAAAGCCCACAATATCCTCTTCAATAACCACAAAAAATCTCCCCAAAATTCCAAGTGATTCGGCCGGAATAAACCCACGAAGTCGGCACTCGAAAATTATGAAAATCTGCCCAGATTTTCAGATTTTTTGGGCAAGTTTGAGGCAATTTTTCGGCAACTTCCGACCACCAAAATCGTCGATTTCGGATACCGTTGGAAAGCCCACAATGTCCTCTTCAATTATCACCAAAAGTTCTCCCCAAAACTCTGAGTGATTTGGCCAGAATAAACCCACGAACTCAGCAACCGAAAATTGTGAAAATCTGCCCAGATTTTCAGATTTTTTTGGACGAGTTTGCGGCATTTTTTCGGTAACTTCCGACCACCAAAACCGTCAATTTCGGATACCGTTGGAAAGCCCACAATGTCCTCTTCAATTACCATAAAAAATATCACCAAAACTCCAAGTGATTCGATCGGAATAAACCCACGAAGTCAGCTACCAAAAAAGTTCGAAAATCTGCCCAGTTTGGGTAGCTGACTTGGTGGGATTATTCCGATCGAATCACTTGGATTTTTGGGGAGATTTTTTGTGGTAATTGAAGAGGACATTGTGGAATTTCCAACGGTATCCGAAATCGACGGTTTTGGTAGTCGGAAGTTGCCAAAAAAATGCCGCAAACTCGTCCAAAAAAATCTGAAAATTTGGGCAGATTTTTACAATTTTCGGTTNAGTTCGAAAATCTGCCCAGTTTGGGTAGCTGACTTGGTGGGATTATTCCGATCGAATCACTTGGATTTTTGGGGAGATTTTTTGTGGTAATTGAAGAGGACATTGTGGAATTTCCAACGGTATCCGAAATCGACGGTTTTGGTAGTCGGAAGTTGCCAAAAAAATGCCGCAAACTCGTCCAAAAAAATCTGAAAATTTGGGCAGATTTTTACAATTTTCGGTTGCCGACTTCGTGGGTTTATTTCGGCCGAATCACTTGGAGTTTTGGGAAGATTTTTGGTGGTAATTGAAGAGGGCATTGTGGGCTTTCCAACGGTATCCGAAATCAGCGGATTTGGTGGTTGGAAGTTGCCGAAAAATTGTCGCAAACTCGTCCAAAAAATCTGAAAATTCAGTGACCGTTTATAAACGAAATTTCAAACTTCAGTGACCGTTTCTGAAATTTTGAAATTCCAGTGACCGTTTTGTTATTTTCAGATAACTTTAGTGACCATTTGTGAAATTAACCCTATTTTATACACATGTACGTGTGCAAAACAAAAAGTGAGATTATTGACAAGTAGACCCTTTACAGCCCACTTAATTTTATTACATCTTATATAAAAAAAATCTCGATATTTACACGTGAAAATGATGGACGGACCTAACAAGGACCCAAGTCATTGAGACTGGCCTAAGCTACCTGATATGAAAGTGTCGGGAAAGGGTTTAATATATATATATATATATATATATATTTTTTTTTTTGTCCTTTTCCCAAGAAGCAAGATAAAAAGTTCTCCAACTTTTAATGGTAGAGACGTGCAGTGTATATATATTACATACATCACATGCAATTACAGTTTGAATATATAATTCGAAAAAAAAAAACAGAAAAGATTTACAGTCTTTATGCATTTGCTTGAGTAATGTGGTAAAATGTTCTAGAATCAGTCATCTTCAACAAAAATGAAAAATAAAAAATAAAAAATAAAAACTGAAGTGCCAACTGTAGAAGGGTACCTTCCATCTTTCTCAATGTCCTCCTTTTATTGCTGTGTTGATGGTTAGGCATTTTCTCAGTACCTACCGCTGATAACTCCACCCTTCTCTCTATATGTATATATGTTTATATATTGATATTCGTGTTCCTTACCAGAAACCACCTAATGCACTAATTATCAAAGCTTTATATCTCTAATTAACTATTATCCCCATATAGCATTCTATGTACCTGTACCACAAAGACAGCCCTTTCATTGTTGTCATCTGGTCAAGACTCTTTAATGAGTGCTGGTGGCGGAAACCACTGGCATTTAGTATTGCAGTGACATCCCAGAAAGGAATTTCAATCGGGCTACTCAATTGAGGGGTGATCTAAAAAATAAGTTTTGATTCTTGGGATTTCTCGAATGTGGGGATTTTGATAGGGACTGTTTGGGTATCTAGTTCAGAGATCTGTTCTTGAGGAGGCCTTTGATGAAAATTATATGGTAGATGGGATTTTCAAGATCTGGAATTTGAAGGCTACTGTTCTGAATTCTTTTCTGAAAAAGGTAACAAGTTTAAGCACCCTTGCATCTATTTGTTTTTTTTTTTTTTCAAAACTTGTTTACAGAATGTCAATTAAGGCCTCCTTTTAATTCTGTGCTAACATGATGTGCAATAAGAAATATTGATGATCTAATTTTGAATTGCATAATTTAACTAATCGTTGATGAGCTCGGAATGTTCTTGTCTTGGTTATACAGTTCCTATCCATGCTATTGACCTCTTGCATGATTTTTTACTTGTTTTTTCTGCAATTATTTTGACTTTCCAGAATGTTCAAGTTCATCAATTTTGCTGTCCTGGTCTATACTTTTTGTTCATTTGATCTTTCCAGTCCGCCCTACTCGTATAGAGATTATTTGGTTGAATTATTGTAAGACATCTCCGTAGTATGATTCTCCTTTGCAGTTATTAATAATTATAAGAAAACAACTATTATCAAATATGAGTTTTTCCTTAGAGATTGTTTACTGCTTAATGAAGGCTGGATTGTGAAATAGGTTTAGAATACAGTATCAATTCCAATGATCAAATGTGTTACTAATACTGCAGAGTTTTCGGGATCCTGAGAGATGGGTTCTGATCTGAATGAGGAACTCTCGAAGAATACTCACCTTTTTGGTCTAAAGGTCTGGGAAGTTGTTGGTATCATTGTTGGGTTGGTGATTGTGGCTATCCTTTTTGCATTAACCTATTATCTTACTTCACAAAAGAAATCGAGAAGATCTCTAGACAAGCTCCCCCTTAGCCAAATACCAACTGTTTCAAAAGAAATTAAAGAGGTACGGGTAGAACAAGTATCAGCTAATGAATTTGTTCAACGTGATGGGGTTCTTCTGGCCAATCATGATAAATCCAGTGACAAGGAATCGGACAAGGTTTTGGTCCATATGGAAATGCCGAAAGTAAAGAATGGAGACAACAGCAGTCGATCTAGTTCATGCCGTCATGCCGATAAAGATCATTATGGTATGCAATCAGGAGAAGAAGGAAGTTCGGGAACATCCGCAGTTTATAAACCTTCTTCTTCTCATCCAATAACTGCTCCTTCACCATTAACTGGTCTGCCAGAGTTTTCTCACTTGGGTTGGGGCCATTGGTTTACTCTAAGAGATCTTGAGCTTGCAACCAACAGATTTTCAAAGGAGAATGTAATTGGAGAGGGCGGGTATGGCGTTGTTTACCATGGGCAGTTAATTAATGGGACTCCAGTTGCTGTCAAAAAGCTCCTCAACAACTTGTAAGTTTTGGAATTTTATTATTATTATTATTATTTTTGACATTTGATGGAAATCTTTATGGGATGGTTTTCTTGTCCAGTACTGTGAAGTTAATACATAACACATTTTTCTTTTCAACCAGGGGTCAAGCAGAAAAAGAATTTAGAGTTGAGGTTGAAGCTATTGGCCACGTGCGTCACAAAAATTTGGTTCGACTTCTGGGATATTGTATTGAAGGAACTCACAGGTACTGTCCGTCAAAATCAGGTTACCGTTTTTGTACTTGTAATTTGCCTTTCAAATTTAATACATTTATTGAATGTCATCACATTTATGGCTCTCTGATCAATTGTTCCTGCCGTAGCACATGACGTGATTATGTTATATGCCTGTGGTCTAAAATGAAAATATTATTTAGGCTCTTACTATATAAATTTAGCATGTTTACTGCTATTGAAATAGGTTACCTTTCTGTGTAACATTCAAAACAATCCTTATTGAACCTTTTTTTTTTGATATTTCAGGATGTTGGTCTATGAGTATGTCAACAATGGCAATTTAGAACAATGGCTTCATGGAGCTATGCACCATCACGGATTTCTTACTTGGGAGGCCAGAATGAAGGTCCTCATTGGCACGGCTAAGGCGTACGTTGGCTCAGCTGTTTTATTTTTCTAAATTTCTTTTGTGATTTTTTTCCCAAAATTATAGATCTAAGTATATACTCTCCTTGCAGTCTTGCCTACTTGCATGAGGCAATCGAACCAAAAGTGGTACATCGGGACATAAAGTCTAGCAATATACTGATTGATGAAGACTTCAATGCGAAGGTCTCTGATTTTGGTCTGGCTAAGCTGCTCGGTGCTGGGAAAAGTCACATCACAACCCGTGTCATGGGTACTTTCGGGTTAGTTCTTTCTTTTTTTTTATCTTTCCTTTGTGTTCTTACAGTGCTTCTAAGTCATCCACGGTTGAATGCTGAACATTTTGATCATGACCCAAATTCATTTTTTCATTGCTTTTTCTTTTTTCTTTTTCATCATAAGATCTTCATGAGCGGATCAAATTGCATTTAATATTGAACTTTCCAGAACGATATTTCATTTTCAATCATTTTGCTTCAAATAACATACAGATACGTGGCTCCTGAATATGCAAATACCGGCTTTTTAAATGAGAAGAGTGATGTTTATAGCTTCGGGGTTGTGCTGTTAGAGGCAATCACGGGAAGAGACCCCGTTGACTATGGTCGTACTGCTCAAGAGGTATTAAATGTTACCAACATAATTCAGTGTCTACAGCTATGTTGGATCTTCTCTTGTATATTCATCATAAAAAAATTATGAAGATTACATCTGGACAAATTATGCAATGTTTTTGAAATACACAGGTCGCTTCCTCGGCCACTTTTTATCATTGATGATTTTAGTCTTTAGCTTAATTTGATGATGTTGTATTTGAGATAAAGAAGCACTGTGTCAATAATCATGATTTTGTTTCTGAGCCCCTATTTTGTACACACTTTTTAAAACTCATTTTCAACAACACATTTTCCCGATAAAATTAAATTTGTACATGTACCATAAATTTTCCATACTTTTTAAACATACATTTTTCAATAAATCTATAAATCTATTCTCAAAAAATCTACATTAAACAGCCTGTGAATACGTGAAACAATATATGGGTTCACCTTAAAACGTCTGTACCTTTCTCATATAAAACTTGTCTCTTGGCTCGATCACTTCATTGAATGTTCCAATAAAGAAGAAAGGTTCCAACCCTTTCTCACCTCTCTTGACTTAAAAACATGAAGGTAAATTGGAAATATTTACTGTTGCAGAACATCCTATTTTAGGAACTTGACATTCAAGATCCATTATAGATTCTCGTTTTGTGGTGCTATTTTATTTAATTGTGGTATCAAGTGTACATCTTATATTGGAAATGAGTTAGATATGATTTGGCAGCTATTTAAAAAATGAGTAAACATTAACTAAATCCCCGTGACTTGAGGTACCACTCAATATTAAAAGATAGATGGAGATGTTACAGTATCACAAGAATTTTCGCTGCCAGACTGGTAGGACTTTGCTTATTCACATGCTATTCTCTAAATACAATTATACTCTCGCATTAATTTATCTTCATTATATATTTGTGCCTCCTTTCCGTTATTTGATAAAGCTATGACATAGTGTACTCGAGAAATTTGTAAAATTTGTACATATGTTTCATCGATGCATCTACTCTTCTATTTTATTCTAATGTGGAACTTTTGACACAGGTAAATCTAGTTGATTGGTTGAAAATGATGGTTGGAAGTAGGCGCTCTGAGGAGGTGGTAGATCCAAATATTGACACGAGGCCATCAACTAGAGCCCTCAAGAAAGCCCTCTTGACTGCTTTACGTTGTGTTGATCCAGATTCTGACAAGAGACCCAGGATGAGCCAAGTTGTCCGGATGCTTGAATCAGAAGAATATCCAATATCAAGAGAGGTCAGTGAGAGATCATTTCCTACTGCACAAAATTGTTTTCGTGCACAAGATTATTTTTTCAAACTTCAATATTTATAGGAATTTGAAAAAGTAAAATGAAATAGCATAGAACCTCACGTGGGATGAAAAATTGATAATGAAATAACGGTTAGCTACGTGTACCGAAACCTTTTACATAATATTTGTCGCCCCCCAGGCACCCCCCCAATAGGGGCCGCCACTTGTCAATTCGGTAAAAAATTATGTAACATGCTACGTACAAATTGATTAATTCATGAAATAATAATATCCCAGTTTGTGCCACCTAAGATCATGTCATCTAAGGCCATTCACTGAATACAATAAAGGATGTCTTATGTGATTTGTTGGTAGTCGTATATTCTTTGAATAAAAAAAAAAAAGAAAAAAAAAGAAGATTGTGAATTGAAGATGTAAGAGTGCTTGACAATGTCAGAACTATCTACAGTGTCTAGTTTGGGTTTTAAGAGATTTCTAAAATTCCTAGGTTTTTTTTTGGATAGAATAATTTATTTCTACTCTTCCAGTATTTTCCTTTAATCCTATTGTTTCTATACTACCTCACTAGAGTCTTTCACTTTAGGCATTAATACACATTGATACGCTTATCTGAATACTCGTATACGTTATACTACTTCTTGTTCTAGCAATTAATTCATTTTCATAAGATTTGTAGATTTGCATAATATGATCTATCCAATCTGGAAGATGTGTTTTAATGTAGTCAAACTCTTCTACGAATTTTCAAGTGAATCTTGGGTTAATTCTGACTGGTGACACTACACTTTCACACTTCTCTCATTTTTTTATGACATTTCACCTTTACTTTAAATTACATATTAAATATATTATAATAAGACTAGTTTGACCATCTAGACATGTCTATCCAAGGTCTGAGTTAATCTGCTAGTTGACATTCTAACCGTGTATTGTCTTAACCATGTGATTGCCACCCATTTAGACTTTAACAGGAAATGCAAAAGCCAGCTTAAGCATCTTCAATAATTAACTTTTTAGAGAAAGGTTTTATGTACTCCAAAATTAATTCCTCTAGCACATGTAAGGTAATTGTAGTTAGAATCACTATGAACTGAAGTTTTGGGGACGACTGTCACCCTAAACTTAAAAGATACCGGTTTCAATTTCCTCATCCTCTCTCCCACTAAGCACTGTGTGCCTTCCCACATACGGTTAGGAAGATTGGCCATAATCTGAGCACTACCGAGTGCCAAGCTTAACATCTCTTAATCATTGCCTCAACTGACACGCATTGTAAACTATGAAATAGAGGAGGGATTCCAAAGTATGTACTATGTAGAGGGACGGATTACAGTTGGTAAGGTTTTGACTGCATAAATGTGTCACTGTTCAGAGAGCAGATCCTAAATTAAGATGGCTTGGAACGGTAGTGAGCATTGGTGTTTTGTAACTTTTTGTTTGTGGTATTCCAATCTTTTTCTTCAATAGAGTTTAGGAATTACAATATTAGGGGAATAAATAACTTACAAGTCCATAATCCATCTACAAATTGTTCTGTTTTCTATAGTTCTTGAAACTTAACAAGGCTGTCAGAACTAACTTATGTGGAATTTTAAAAGAAAAGTATTATCTCCTACACTAATGCACCGACTATGAGTGCTTTTCCCTGGTTAGAACGCCATAAAATGCTTAGGTGCGGTTTTTATACCCCCACCTAATTGCCCATTGGTGGTGGTCAGCAATATTGGACCTAGTCTATAAATAAATATGTATGTACACTGAGGGGGATGTGGGGCCTTACCTCGGACCTTGCAAATGAGCATAAGTAAAGCTGAACATCTAAAATCGGAGGTACTACCTCCCTTACAATGCATCCTAAAATAATTTCGATAACTTAGAATGCCATCATCACTAATGTACATAGCGATACTATATTTCATTTCTTGTACCTAATGTAAGGAACCTGTAATCTGTCTAACCTTGGTAATCCTGCCTGCTTCCATTACCTTGGTAGGCCAAATTACAGTTAAGCTATTCGTAGTCTGTCCTGTGTTTGCCAGAAGACCCCAAGTTACAACTATGCGTGTTTTTTCTTATTGAGAAATGAACTGTGTGTGTTTTTGCTTGCCTGTGCAATACATTTCTGTTTATTCGTGTGCGCATATATGCCTGTGTTTTGGGGTCACTACATTAAGACATTTTGTTTTCTTATACAGTTTAATATTTCGCCTCTTTTTGCTCACAAGATATCACATTTCACTCCACTAGAAATATTTCGTACCAAAACTTTCTCATAATAGCCAGAAACAAATGAATGAATTTTGGGTGTTTTTGTACTTCGATCCTCTAGGATCGAAGGCACAGAAGAAGTCGAGCAGGTAGCACGGATATGGAATCCCAACGAGAGAACTCAGACACTGACAAAAGTGACAACCAGGAGCTGAGGTCAGATAGCAGAAGAAACTTTTAAATTTAACCTAAGATGATTACTTATATTGAAGGCTTGGAATAATTTGAAAAGAAATATCCTTCTGTAAAATATTTCAATTTGGTGGTGTTGTGTTATTTCCTTAAGAAGGCAGTCAGGCACTCTCTGAAAGCACGTCGGAGGAAAGGAGTTTGAGTAAACAAAGCAGTGAAGACGGATTTTTTCTTTTATACTTTATGACATATTTGGTAGAGATTGTTAGATAGCACTTGACTGTATTATGAAGAAGGGTATTATATGTTGTTGGCTCTATATATTTCGACCGAAGAGTTGAGGGTAAATAATTTTATGTCTTGATTATTAGATCAATGTCATTTTAATCAATCCACGTAACTACATTTCCAATATTTCATATTTTTGCAATCGTCTTGTTTTTTGTGATAAATATACTTAAGTCACGGTGATCCCATCAAAAGATCAAGGGTATTATTATCGACAAAAGTGGAATAATATAGAAATAAAATTATTAACAAATTGTTTCTCCATTATTGAAGATGCGTGCAACTCTCACAAGGTCAAACAATGTTACGTCGCATTAATACTTAGCCTCTGATTGCCTCTTATTTTTTTCCAAACTCTTTTTTCAATTGCAAGTTTCATAAGATTCATAATTTTTCTCAACTTTTTAATCATACATTTTATAACTTTTATCAGAATCAAGTAAAAATCTACTTCCAGGATCACTAGCTAGTTTATCAATAAGTTTTGTCCAATGAAATTTTTTAGTTTTACAAATTCACTGGGTATTAGAATTGGGCAAGAATTCAAAAGAAATTCGGGCGAGTGGTGGCATTAGGAGGTGAGGTAATATTCTGATTGACAATTCAGCATTAATTACTTCCAATTTTACCGTTAGAGAGAGAACATATATGGTAACATGAAAAATATTTCCTTATTTTGATCAAAAAATATTTCCTTAACGAGTTTCAGGGGTTTTGTGAATTCCTCTTCCAACACGTCTATATAAGAGTGAACTTACCCCATTCAGTTCTACACAGAAATTTTTTTACTGCAAACAAGATTGTGAAAGAGAGATTCTTAGATAGATATAAAAATTCAGTAATGTCTACGATGATGAAGAAGAAGATGAAGAGTGTTTCTTTTAATCTGTTCAATGATGAAGATCTTCATCTTCCTCTTCCTATTCCTAGCGTCTTTCCAATGAAGAAGAAGAAGAAGAAGGTAGTTTCACTTAGCCTCTTTGATGATCTTCTTCTTCTTCTTCATCATCAACCACCATCAGTGCCGCCTCAAACCCACCACCAAAAACTTTACTCAAACCCAAATCTTAAAAGAACCTTTCATGCTATAAACCCTGAACCAATTTTAGCAATCATTCCTTATTCTGGCCAAACAATGCCCCAATCTGCCGTAACTCTTCAGAAAAATAGAAAGCGGAAGGGCAATGGAAAAATTACGAGTATTTGTAGCCAACCGGAGCCTCGTCCAGAACCACTTCTTCCCGAAATCTTGCGAGAAATCAGATTGAATGGAGGGACGGTGCCAATCTTCTTGTACCAGAAAAGGCTAACAAGTTCTGATACTAAGCCTGATCAGAATCGGATTTTTCTTTCTCATAACAGAGAAAAAGTGATGGAATTCTTGACACAAATGGAGCGACAATTAGTAGAAGTTCACCAAGGCAGTGTCAAGATTCTTACGATTGATCCGAAAGGTAAATACTATACGTTGCACATGAGGAGGTGGGGTACCTTGAAAATGGTTGTGCTTAAAAAAGATTGGAGTAAACTGGTGGAAGCAAACAAATTGGAGGAAGGTGATTGGATTCAACTGTGGGGATATCGCCAAAATTCCCAATTCAATTTGGCTTTAAATTTCAGGAAAGCGGCAAGAAAGGCTATCGATCATGATGCTGCAAGCAGTGGCAGCGGCTGTGGCCCAAGTAGCATCTCCGAGGTGTAGAAGACAATATGGACAAGACCCAGACATGCTCTCTGTGTCTGAAATTTTACTATCTTGGGCATGATCTAATACCGATTAACGTAGGAAAATTTTGAATTAGATGTGTTTAGATTTGTATTTGGAAGTACAGATAATAGTCATATATTCAAATTTTATTTCAGAGTTATCAAGTTTTTGTTTATGAAATAATTACTGTTGTTATTACTGTCCAAGTTTTTAATGTTGTTTTGTTCTGGATTAACTTTGAATTGTACTATAACTAATACAGATAATTCAAATGCGGTGGAATTTCAAATTCTTAGAACATTTTAAAGAGTTCCAATCTTCCTAGTTTGTGATCTGATGAGAAATTGGAAAGTTTATACGATGAAAAATGGGAAAAAATAGGGGAATAGGTAAAAGAATAGATGTTGGTAAATTTGTCATAAAAATGAGCAAATCCTGTTACATCAACAGAGGCAATATCATATAAAATTCTATATAATATATGTATATAGAAAAGAAAACTTGAGATCGGAGAAAAAACATGTGGCAATACCATTACAACATGACACATCAGGTCTTCTGATAGGGTACCTTTCTGCAATGTCATCTATAAGCATATGGTCCCTATGAATGGTCTTTCGCAGTATAATCAGGCTCGGCTGGTTTAGGAAGCAGCAGAGGAGGTAATTTTGTGCTAGGTAATCGGGGTGATAATTTAACATTATGTAGATGAATGTTGTGCTGAGGCACCAATTGCATATTGGCAGCAAATTTTGATGCATAAATGGTGGCAATGAAGCTAAGTAAGCCCCCACTCACTTCTGCCAAGGCCTCATGCATTCTATCTTCTGCCTCTTGCAAAGATTTCTCAATCTTCTTCCTGCAATGTCGCGCCATGTGACTTGGATAAAACAGGCTGCCCATGTCCTTCACTGCTTGGAGTAAAACCTGAAGCAATTATGTAAACACCCAAGTCATGCTTATTTCTTCAAAAATTTCCACTGAAATATTACATTCGAGGAGCCCTGGTTTATGGAGCCTAATCATAATGTTCACATATCCCCCCAACAGCAGATCAACATAGTTTGTATATTAGGCATTCATATATCTGTATTAAGACACCAAAATTTTCTACATTATACATAGAAATCCGAAGGACTTGTCTTTTCGGAAAGGTGTGATGTAACCTAGTAATTCTTGTCCTCCATTAAAGTAGTGGTGGTGAATGGACAACTCTTACATTGAAAGTGAATCACCATGAGTTTTTTGTTTTGTTTGTGTGTGCATTTCTGTCTTTCATATCGTTCATTATTGCTCCTAGGTTTTGGATTACAGCTTAGTCCCTACTCCCTATTATTCTTTCGGGATTAGGTCAGAGGTATAAAAAATTGTAGTCATTTTCAGGTCAACGGCCATCAGAGAGAAGGCCTCGATATCTTCTAATCTATTTCACAAATTCCGCAGTCCCCACCAGAAGCAATGGATAAACTTCTTAGGAAAGTCTTTGCGATCGACCACATGGGACTGAAGAGCTTCAAGGAATATGCCAAAATCAAAGTCTTAAGGGGCTCTATATTTCATTGGGTTCAAGTAGAGGAAATGAAATATTGAGAAACAAATAGTCTGCAAAGCGGTGTACTCTACAACCGACATTTTCAACTCATTCCACCACCCTCCCGCCACCAAAGCCTTCGGAAACCACCAACCACACTGGCAGTCTCATCCCACAAACACATTCCAATGCCACCACTTTCACGTAGAAACATCCCAATATACTGTTCCAGTCATCAGATTCAGCCTCAGGACATGTGCCCTAAACAACGAGTACGAATTTTTTTTTTATCTCAAATTCTCTAAAATAAATAACACTAGCAATTCCTGCAACAAACCTGGATAAAAAATAAAAAATAAAAAAAAATAAAAAATCTTATGTAATTGAGCCCACAAGACGATTTAATAGATCCCATCCCATGATTTGGAATGCAAATAGCAGTCCCGAAATTAAAAATCAAAATTTGTCCAAATTGAAAGTCATAAAGAATTAAAAATCATAGATTCCCCACCAAAAAGGAAAAGTTCCAAATCATATTAAAGCTCATAAATCAAAGAAAAGCATAAGAAAAAGAATGGCATAGACTGACGAAGAATTTTAAACCCATATTATGAATGCATGCTTAAAAAAGGGGGTGGTGGAGAAGAAGAAGAGTAAGAGTGGAGAAGGGGGTAGTGGAGATTGTGCACGATTGAGCTTGATTGTGGAGAAGATGGTAGAGGTAGAGAAGATTAGTCATTTTATAGAAAATGGTTTGGAATTGATTTGAATATTAGGGGTCTATTCCTGAATCATCCTGGGATGTTATAATCTTCATGATTATAATTATTTTGTTTGGAATTGATTCCCCACCATCATCCGGGGATGGTGGCGACCATGGTGGTGGTGGTGGTGGTGGTGGGAAGAGAAAGGGTAGATGAAATGAATTTTATTTTTATTCTTATTTGGGATTTGAAAATTTTAGAATTATAATTTTAATTACTTTTCAAATTTTTTTTTTCTTTTTGTGTTATTTAAATAGGAGTATATTCGTTATTTGACAATTTTTTTTATTAAGAAAATAGACGGTATGAGGGGTATTCAAATGTTTGAAACAAGGATGTTTTGTGCTATTTCTAAAAGGTAGAGGGTTTTCGACGGTTTTAACCAATGGATAGGGGAGTATTGGCTGTTTAGCCTTTACACAAATATGGATAAATTGTTGGTGCGAATTGAAAAATATTAATTTTGGTTATATTTTGCAAAAGAGTAATATTATTCACTGGTGTCAAGTTATGTGATTTTTTTGACGTGTTTATACTTCTTTTCAAATTATTATATTTAGTAAATTGTAATAATTGTAAGTTTCTAATTCGATTACAACGTATGTTTTTCTTAAAATTATAATTTATGCTCGGTTACAATAGGTCCCTGTTTGGTTTGAATTAAAATCAAACTTTTAATAAATTTTGATAAAAGTTGATTGAATATGTAGTTGAAAGATTGATAAAAGTTGCGAGTCTTATAAAATGTATAGTTAAAAATGAGTTTTAAAAAATGAGAACCAAACATGAACATATATAAAATTTTTGAAATTGTAATTTTTCGAAACAACGGGATATGTTAATCATATATAATGCATATAACTTATTGAAATTGTAATTTATACTATTTCTTAAATCCATGTTATTTTCTTATAAAAAGGAAACTTAATGGTTTATTGATCGCTACAAAATTAGAATCGTAACAAAAGGATTTCATCAATGCCCAGAGGTTGACTATCATATAACTTTCATTTGAATTACTAAAACACTACCAATATCACCAATATCAAGCTCATCCTTAGCCTTGACTTATCTCATGACGAAGTTTTTGTAAACTTTGTCGACTGATGTAATAATGCTTTCTTATAGGGCAACCTCATTAATGATGTCTACACGTCTCAACTCTGTGGATTTGTTGATCAACATCAACATCATTATATCTATTGTCTCAGTAAGGTAATATATGATCTTAAAGAAATTTCAGAGCCCCGTGAAATTAGTCGAGATGCGTGCAAACTGATTCGGACATCTACAGTTATTAATAAAAAAATGATCATAATGAAGTGCCTCGTGCTCGGTATAATGAACTCAATTGTTTCTTGCTTGATCAGGGTGTTAAACAAGCATATCATTTTTTGTTTGTTTAATATTTCCATTTTTATTTTATTTCGTCTGTCTTTTTCTTTTTCTTTTTCTTTTCACTATTTAATTTTTATTTCTTTAAAAATAAGGATGAGAATGTATTTTTATACTACTTTAAACATAAATTTTTTATGGAAACGGTTTTATGCCATTTTAACATAAATTTGTGACGGAAACTGTTAGTACTTAGTAGAGATGAACCTTGCTAATTACTGAAGGTTAGGGCAAGGAAGAGATAAAATTGAATGGAGAAAATTTGCTACAAAATAAAAAGGTTGAGGACCCAGAATGAAATATACTCTTTACTAATTCAATTAATTGAGTTACTCAACTTTTAGTGGCATCCATGTCACTCATTTTTTATTTCATTTAATTTATCAAAATTAACTAAAAATCCGTTTATTAATTTTAATCATATTGCATCAACTTTCATCAGAATCAAGTGAAAATCAACTTCTAGGATCACTAGCTAGTTTATCAATAAGTTTTGTCCAATGGAATTTTTTAATTTTACAAATTCACTGGGTATTAAAATTGGGCGAGACTTTCTAAAGAAATTCGAGCGCGTGGTGGCATGGGAGGTAATTTCTAATTACTTTCAATTTTACCGTTAGAGAGAGAAACATATATGGTAACATGAAAGATATTTCCTTATTTTGATCAAAAAATATTTCCATAACGAGTTTCAGGAGTTCCTCTTCCAACACATCTATATAAGAGTGAACTTACCCCATTCCGTTCTACACGGAAAAAAATTTACTGCAAATTCAGTGATGTCTGCGATGAAGAAGAAAAAGAGTGTTTCTTTTAATCTGTTCGATGATGAAGATCTTCATGACTTCATCTTCATCTTCCTCTTCCTAACCTGTTTCCGATGAAGAAGAAGGAAGTAATTTCACTTAGCCTCTTTGATGATCTTCTTCTTCATGATCAACCACCACCACCATCAGTGCCGACTCAAACTCGTAACCAAAAGCTTTACTCAAACCCAAATCTTAAAAGAACCTTTCATGCTATAAACCCTGAACCAATTCTAGCTATTGTTCCTTATTCAGGCCAAACAATGCCCCAATCTGCCGTAACTCTTCAGAAAAATAGAAAGCGGAAGGGCAATGGAAAAATTACAAGTATTCGTAGCCAAGTACAGAATGAGCCGGAGCCTCGTCCAGAACCACTTCTTCCCGAAATCTTGCGAGAAATAGGATTGAATGGAGGGACGGTGCCAATTTTCTTGTACCAAAAAAGGCTCACAAGTTCCGATACTAAGCCTGATCAGAATCGGATTTTCCTTTCTCATAACAGAGAAAAAGTGATGGAATTCTTGACACAAATGGAGCGACAATTAATAGAAGTTCACCAAGGCAGTGTCAAGATTCTTACGATTGATCCGGAAGGTAAATACTATATGTTGCACATGACAAGGTGGGGTGCCCTGAAAATGGTTGTGCTTAAAAAAGATTGGAGTAAACTGGTGGAAGCAAACAAATTGGAGGAAGGTGATTGGATTCAACTGTGGGGATATCGTCAAAACTCCCAATTCCATTTGGCTTTAAATTTCAAGAAAGTGGCAAGAAAGGCTATCGATCATGATGCTTCAAGCAGTATCAGCGGCTGTGGCCCGAGTAGCATCTCCGAGGTATAGAAGACAATATGCACGAGACCCAGACATGCTGTTTGTGTCTGAAATTTTTCTGTCTTGTGCATGATCTAGTACTGATTAACGTAGGAAAATCTTGAATTAGATGTGTTTAGATTTGTAATTGGAAGTACAAATAATAGTCATGTATTCAAATTTTATTTCAGAGTTATCAAGTTTTTGTTTATGAAATAATTACTGTCCAAGTTTTTAATGTCGTTTTGTTCTTGAATAACTTTGGATTGTATTATAACTAATACAGATCATTCAAATGCGGTGGAATTTCAAATTCTTAGATCATTTTAAAGGGTTCCAATCTTCTTAGTTTGTGATTTGATGAGAAATTGGAAAGTTTATACGCTGAGCCATTTTATTTATCAAAATTATAGATAATTACTTCATGAAAAATTAACCAAATACTGACGGAAATTTATACGCTATGGGGATCATTTTGTTAAAAACTTTTTACTTCCACAAAAATTGTAAAAACTAGTGCTAGTGCACAACAAAATACAATCCTCAGTAAAGCATTTCACAGGTATGGATTTTATGGATAGCACATCAATGGGAATAAATAGGGGAACAAGTAAAGGAATAGGTACAGGCTGTTATCTACATACATACTGGTAAATTTGTCATATAAATGAGCAAATCCGTTTACATCAACATAGGCAATATCGTATAAAATACTATATAATATATGTATATAGAAAAAGAAAACTTGAGATCAGAGAAGTAACATATGTGGCAATACCATTACAACGTGACTGATCATGTCTTCCGATAGGGTACCATTGTGCGATGTCATCTGTTAGTATATGGTCCCTATGAATGGCCTTTCGCAGTAGAATCAGGCTCCGCTGGCTTAGGAAGCAACAGAGGAGGTAATTTTGTGCTAGGTAATCGGGGTGATAATTTAGCATTATGTAGATGAATGTTGTGCGAGGCACCATATGCATGTTGGCAGCGAAATTTGATGCATAAATGGTGGCAATGAATCTTCGTAAGCCCCCACCCTCTTTTGCCAAGGCCTCTTGCATTCTATCTTCTGCCTTTTGCAAAGATTTCTCAATCTTCTTCCTGCAATGTTGACGTCATGATACTTGGATTAAGCAGGCTGTCCATGTCCTCCACTGCTGGGAGTAAAACCTGAAGCAATTATGTAAAAACCAGAGTCATGCTTATTTTCTTCATAAACTTCCACTGAAATACTAAATTCAAGGAGCCCTGGTTTGGGACTTATTATAATGTTCACATATCCCCTCAACAGCAGATCAACATAGTATGTATATAAGAACTCATATAGTTGTATAAAGACGCCATAATTTTCTACGTCATAATAGGTATCCGAGGGGCAGTCTTTTGGATGGGTGTAATGTAACCTTGTAATTCTCCCCCATTAAAGTAGCGCTGAATGGGCATAACTCTCACATTGAGGGTGAATCACGATAAGTTTTTTGTCTGCTTGCGTATTTCTATTTTTCGTTTCATTCATTATTGTTCTCGGGTTTCGGATCATGGCTTAGTCCCTACAAATCTTTCAGGAGATGGATCAGATAATAAAAAATTGTAGTCATTTTACCAAAAACAAATAAAAAATAGAAGACATTACAATGAAGTTGATTTTAGAACTTGCCTAAAAGTGTTCTGAATATGCTTGCTGTCTTCTCCACAAAAGTCCCTTGCGTTGAGATAATCAGAGTTGAAGAAACTAGTTCTACAACCATTAGTCGTCATGGTCAATGTATTACCAGTATAATAAAGAGCATCTCATCAGCTGGATCTCCATCACGAACTATGAAGATCTTCTCTGTGTAGGGATCTAGCTTCAAACGGTAACACATAGCATCCAACAGCTGTTCGTCCATTTTTCCAAACATTGGTACCTTTAATAAATAGACAATATGTCTAGAGAAGAAAAACAAGCTAAAGCCATGCAGGTTATCCCCCACAATACCATGCAAAACTATTTACCAAACTTGAATAAAGAGTAATCTAGAGCAGTGATTGAATCGAACTTATTCTTGTCAGTAATGTCAAGTAGAGATGGCACTTGATATCCTTTCTTAAGTCCTTGGGCAGGTTATGAATCATAGATTCTTCCTCAACGTCTCAGGTTTCTCGCCATTTGTATTGCTCATATTGTCTAATCCGTCTCAACAAATTATCAGGAAGCATACGGAGGGACATCCATTGCTCTGCATCTCACCTTTTAACTTGCATCTCTTCTACCCTTAAAGTGAGACAGCAAATATTTCTGTAAACATAAAACGAAAGCAAGCTTAGCCATTTCCTACCAAAACTCTACAACTTCTGTAGGGAAAAACACGTTAGGCACTAAGAAGCGATCTTAGGTGGATATATGTTGAAACAACAATGGGAGACGAGCACAAATTAAAAAATATAAGCAAATTTGCTTGAAATTCTTTATTGGAAATGTGCAAAAAAGACTGAACAGTGTTAAGACAGGAAAATATGCTAAAAATTTGTCCATTGTACCGTCTAGTACTGTCAAGTGTTGTGTATTAAATATGCCGTTACAAAGTAGAAGGTGTTTCAATGGGAATGATGCAATCACCTTCATGTGACCATTGTGCAACGAAAATAAAACCAACCCATGATGGAGATGGAATTGGCACAAAGAACCTCCCGAACAGAAGTGCTTACTTTGAAGTTTTGGCCCAGAGAGCTGAAATGAGCAACATGAGAATAGATATAAAATGCATAGAACTTTAGTGTAAAGAAACATAAAGAGAATCACAAACCTTAAATTCTGCAGTCCCCACCACAACAATAGAAAACTTCTTAAAAAAGTCTTGGCAATCGACCACATGAGACTGAAGAGCATCAAGGAATATGCCAAAATCAAAGTCTGCGGGGCTCTTATTTCATTGGGTTCAAGTAGAGGATAAGAAACATTGAGAAACGAATAGTCTGCAAGGGTAGCCCTCCACAATATAAGCTATGTAATTCACAAGCATTCTCATCACATGGATTACTCATCACATGAATTACTGCAACATCTATCTTTGCGTTCTATTAAGAACGATTACCAGAAGGCTCCAAGTACCTGACAAATAAAATTAGCACATCGTAAGATTAGGGAACATGTGATAATGAGGAGCAGAAATGAAGTGCAAATTAATTATGTGATTCAGTATCAAGGCTGATAACACTCTAAATACTGAGCAACATAAACTAAATCCGTATGCTGCTAAGATCCTTACTGCAAATAAGTGTTATTTTATTTTAATTTTGAGTTATGATGTAAGTTGAGACTATGGTCATCTAGAAATAAGCTCAATAACTGGATTTTCCATGAGACTATGCACATACATGCCTTCACTTTGAACTTATATAGAGATCCTTTCAAGTTCAAGACAAACTAAACAGAAGCCTCGCATTTAAGATTTCTAAAAGAAGAAACCATGTGAAATAAAGCTATATCATATAAAATTAGAATAAACCAAAAGAAACTTGCTTCAATCCATGACATTTCCGTAAATAGTGAGGCATAACACAAAAGGCACTGAGTCATGTACTTAGTTTCTGTATAGTACAACATGCTATCATGGACACGCACAAGTTTCTCAACACCTAGGCCAAGACTAGGTAACATTTTATTTGTTTTAAGAACCTAGCAGACTTCCTTAAATTATAAATTATGGACAACATGCGATCATAACATACTATAAGCATATTAGATTCAGACTTCAAATTCAAGAGTCGTGCCACTATCAAAAGTTTGGTGTGCTTGCTACTACTTGGCCAAATAGGTTTGTTTGCTCTTCGAATAGTCCAAAGATATTTCTGCATGTTGATTTGGGGCATGTTGTTCTAGAGCATTCCGATCTTCATTGATGAAATTATTGTACATTTTTTGGTCCTGTTGTATACACCAGCATTGTTTGATGGGTATACTTTGGTTTAACCTGTGGAGCTAAGGATTCACCACAATCTGATCCACTGATAATGAATGGTTCCCTGTGTGGATTCCACCATGTATAACCAACATAAAATTTCACGAGATCTCCTTCCAGAAGCTTTATATTGTCACATTTAGAGCATGTTATTTACATTTATTTTTATCGCCAATGCTTGTTTGCAACAAGGAAAAATCAATGAATCTCAAAACTTCCAATAAATCCGGAACAATTCCGTCATCTACTTGATGCAAAATCCAACTGCGGTCCAACAACATATTGTTCAACAAGAAGTCACATATATTCTTATTGCCTTTCCTGAATGACCCTGCAAGAGTGTCAAGTTAAGCCCTCACAAATTAAAACACGGTTTAGGTTTGGCAGATGAACCACGCAAGTTAAGTCCAACAACAAAAGTGACATTAATTGACATAATTTAAGAAAAGACAACTTAGATGGTCAGCGTCTTACGGAGAGTCCAAACAAGACTCATTTTCAAGAAGGATGTGATCCCAATAAAATAGTAGAACATGAAGAGCTAGACCGAATAAATAATTTGGCATGATGAAGTTGAAAAAGATGATAGTTTACTATATATTTAAGTTCGTATAGCTGACTCCAAGTTCACTGAGGATAAGACTTTTGTTCTTTTAATAACATTTAATACTGATTGTAGGGTGTGGGAAATGCATTCAACCTCTTCTGGAAGCTAGAATGTAAAGGGAAATCTTTAGCTAATATTTGTTTAATATTTTTCTCAAACATGCAATTATCTGAATAGAATCCATATCAATATATAACAGACTCAATGTAAAATAAGTGAAAACGCACTTATTCTGCATGACTTGCGCAAGAGGAAACTAAATCAATAGATTCGTATCCTCCATTATAACCAAATAGGATACAAATTGAAATGAAAATAAGGAAATAAAAGGTAACTATACGAACTCAAGGCCGAAAAAATAAAAATACCTGAACAATTTTCATATTGCTTTAATCTAGGGTTTCTTCCAATTGGGAATTGTTCTTCAATCTTCACCTCAAAGAACCTCCTTTTCCAATTGCTATGGCAGTTTACACAAATATGGATACATCGTGTGAGTGAATTGAAAAATATTGATTCTGGTTATATTTTGCATGATTTCAACTTTTATGGAGTTTTAGATTTGGTTTGAGCCCCATTTTTTATTATTAAAATGTATTTTATAATAATATTTGGGTACCGCTATTTCTATCCACATTTTTTATAAGTTCATCC